>VXBA01004608.1:590369-624825 GCA_013399895.1 Serilophus lunatus | reverse complement strand
CCCGAGCGGCAGGGAAGCGGGAAGCGGGGGGAGAAGGCGGGCTGCGGGGGTCCCGCGGCACGGGCGGGCCCCGCTCGTTCTCGCCCCGTCGCTGGCGGCTGCACAAGCGGGGCTCCGTCCGCCCACAGCCCCTGGTCGGGACCTTAGCGACACAGGAAATTAGAAGTTTTGTCGAATTTCCTCCCACCCTCCACTTCAGGCTTTTTTTTTCCTTTTTTTAAATTTTTTTTTTTTTATTCTTCCATAAAGGCTCAGTCCCCGTAAATGTAAAGAGATGCCATCTTTCTCCTTCACGTAAACCGTGTCATCTTGCCTTCCAAAAGAGCTCTGGATACGTGTATTCAGTGTTTTAGGGAGGTGGTAGGAATGCACGTAAGCCCCATGTCTGCAAAGATGCATCTCTGTGCCTGTACTTTTATTTGCGTGAATGATCCAATTGCATGTGCATTTATGCATTGCCACACACCCCTTCGAGTTATATACGTGACAGATGTGAATTACTAAAACTGTGCCGTGGCTGCGGTATTTCTAAGAGAATCCTGCTTTGCAAAACCACTTTGCGAATAAGCGGCAAAGCTGGGAAGTCTTACGGCGTTCCTGTGTCCACAAAACGTTTGAAATTCACAGCCGACAGTATTCTGCGTGGCAGCTTTGTCCTCAACACCTTGGAAAAAATAAAATTTGACAGAGAAGTTGCTGTGTTGTTTCGTCCCCACCACACCATGTGGTCAAAGCCTTAAATCCCGGTTGCCCCACACCATGTATTCCAGACACAAAGAGCAGCAAACGTGTGAGAAGATCTGGAGTTATCTTTAAGTAACTGGATGCGAGATAAGAATTCTTCCCTGTCCAGCAATACCCTTCATTTCCACTCACCACTGACAGCACCTGAGATTTATAGACTACCAGAGGAAAGATACGCTGGGGAAAACACAAGTTATTCTATAAACAGTTCCCTTCTCTCCTAAGAGCAAGAGCCCTTAGATGATGAGTAAAGTGAGTAATGACTCCTCCTGTGAAGGGCTGTGGAAAGCTGCCTGGCAACAGCAAGGGGGGAATCACATACATTATGAGCTCCTGAGGTGGTAGTGCTCACGTCCTGGTATTTCCCCAAGCAGCCTAAGGAAAGCATAGAACAAGTGCTCTTGATTTCCAGAACAGTGGATAGTTTCCACCATGCCGAACCAATTTATTTTCTTTCTCTGGCAGAGAAGTGCATGCAGCACAGCTAGACTTGTATCGGCCTAGATCCATAAATTAGGTATTTAGGTGGGATTTAGGTGCATAAATCCTGCCTAATCCCAGCATGTGCTTTGCCAAACGGCTTTTTTAGGCAACTAAGTTCTGCCAGTCCCTTGCCTTACAGCCTTGTTTTGGCTTTGCATATGCTTAGAATTGCTGCCATCTTGGTAAAACCTAGGGCATGGTATCTAAAATCTGTCCAAGCCTGGCTGAATTCTCAGTCAAGGCATTGTCCCCCCAGGTGCCACAGAGGCTGGATAAATTGGCTGCATTCAGGCCACACCTAAGAGGACCTGCAAGTTTCGTTTCTGTATAACTCATAGCAAACAGGTTGTCTACGGAGTCATCATCACAAATACCACAGGAAACCTATTCAGCCTCAAGGATGGAGAGCATTTAAAACCATGCCACTCTATTCCCAGGAAAATGCTTTTGCTCCAAGCTATAAGCTATTTTGAAGCCGAGACTATTTTAGCAGGATACTGAAGGTGCTCCTCCTTCCTTTGAAGTCACATTATTTTGCAAATATAATTATTTGGCTATAGGGTGGTGGCATGACTTGCTGGTCTCATGAATAGGAAGCTCATCCAGGGAGTGATGGAAGATCTTGGTTCTACTTCATTGTTCGGGAACTCTTTTAAGTTTTTTATGTTAAGTAGTCATCAAATAAAATGTATTTGCAGATGTTTATCCTGCCAGGAGATGCTAATCCAGCCATGCACTGTGAACTCACAGTGATTTCTGGGAGCCCAGGGTTTTACCATTTTATGGAACAGAGCTCATGAACTCCACAGGGTATAAGGGACACCACACCTGCACCATTTGTGAAGACTGGTGCTGGTAGATTTTCTTTCTGAAGGCTGCTGGTTGTTCCACAGTTAAAAATCTTCTTCAAAGTTAGTCTAAACGTTTGATCAAAACAAATCACACATGGAGATTTTTGCAAAGTTCAGTAATGGTATAAATTTTCTACAGTCAGATAAGTGCTTGAATGCTTTTAAAAGACGGCCTCAAGAACAACATTTAAGAAAAGAAAAGCCACATCACTAAGGGGAGTGAAACTTTCCTTTGAAAGCAGTTTATATCCCTGTAAAAGCTGCATGCATAATTTAGGACACTACACATGTACCTTTCACTTCATTCTTTTTACTATAAAAATGAGCTACTGATTCCGAATGTGAAATTGGTCAATCTGATTTATAAGACTCAGAGACATCCATCAGGATGCTCCCATCTAGCCAATGCTTTTTTCCTCAGAAGAGTTGAAGATGAACTGTTGAAGTGATGACCATTGGCACAACTGTTTTCTGCATTCTGTGTGGCTTGATCTATCTGCTGCTCTTGACACTGGTGGAAAGTGGATAGAGGCTATGGAACAAGTTCTTAATCTGTATGTAAGGCAAAGCCCTCCCATCAGTATGTTGGCCATCCACCACCGGGACTTTGGGACCAAGTAAAGACCCAGCTCCACTGAGATTTTTCCCATGTTTCTCCATTCTGACACAGTTGTCTTCCTCTTTCACCTCCCCATGACAGCTTTCCTAGCAACTCCCTCAGGGTGAGGGACTACTAAGGGAGCAGTAAGATTATTGATATTTTAAGAAAATAACTGTGTCTCAACAGTGTATTCATAAAACATTTAAAATTCCTGGGGCAAAGGAACCGTGCCCACAAAACAATGAATCCTTTTAAACGGGATTAATTAAAAACAGCATTGGGAGAACATTCATTGAATAAGACTCGGAGATTTCCATCCACACCTCTCCCAATAGGTATGAGGTGACAACAAATTGATGAGCCAAGTAAAAAGGACTACACATAAGCATAGCATCTGACAAAGCCTCTGAAGCAAGGAATGGACTGCAGTGATACAACCATAGAATATCCCAAGTTGGAAGAGACTCACACGAATTCCCAAAGTCCAATTCCTGATCATGCGCAGAACAGCCCCCAGAATCATACCACATGCCTGAGAGCATTGTCCAAACACTTATTGAACTCTGTCCCACTTGGTGCTGTAACCACTTCCCTGGGAAGCCTGTTCCAGTGCCCAGCTACTCTCTAGATGAAGAACATTTCTCTAATATCCAGTTTCCTGACACAATATCAGGCCATTTCCTGGGTCCTGTCACTGGTCACCACAACAAATAAGAGATTAGTGTCTACCCTTCTTCTTCCCCTCCCAGGAAAGTTGTAACTGCAGTGAGGTCTGCCCTCAGACTCCTCTTCTCCAGGATGAACAGATCAAGTGACCTCAGCTGCTCCTCATACGTCTTCCCCTCAAGGCCTTTCATCATCTTTGTTGCCCTGCTTTGGACACTCTCTAATGGCTTAATATCTTTCTTACACTGCAGTGCCCAAAACTGCCACAATATTTGAGGTGAGACCGCACCAGTGCAGAGCAGAGCGGGACAATCTCCTCTCTCAACTGGCTGGTAACACTGGAGCTGGTGCCCCCCAGGACAGGATTGGGCCTCCTGGCTGCCAAGGCACTGCTGACTCGTGTTCAACTTGCCACTGACCAGGACCTCCAGGTCCCTTTCCGTCGTGCTGCTCTCCAGTGTTTCATTCCCCAGTCTGTCCATAGATCCAGGGGTGCCCCATCCCATGTGCAGACACTCCACCTAAAACGTCTTCACAGAATTGTGTTCCTCAGGATTGACTGATTCTGTGTATTCTGTCAATATGAATCAAATTAGATGAGGTTATTTCATTGAGTCTATGACTTTACATTTTTTATGTCGTTTAACTAGTGAGAAAATATAACACGTAATATTGCAAGAAAAGGACCATATCTGGAGGTACAGTTTTATGTTACATATTCTCATGAGGGAGCCTCTTCAGACGGATGGATTCCTTTATGCCCCATCCCTGAATATTAGCTTTTCTTGCCTTTGTACCGATATTGAATACCATGGTGAATTACATCAGTTTGCTGATCTGGTAGAAAAGAAATCACAAATCCTCTCAAATAATTAGTTTCCCATCAGATCAATAAACTGATCCAACATCCTGAGGTCACTTGATAACTAGATTCAACATATGGAGTAGGAAAAGAGGAACCACTCCTTTAGGCTACATTCTTCAATGATGAGGAGGGGGGAAAAAATCAACAAGTCCGCTAATTGCCATTCTCTGGAGTCAGGATATCTCTGTGCAGATGAAAGAAGCAATTAGCCTAGGTCAGAGGAAATAAGAAAGAGGAAAAAAGCTGTTGAGCACAGCCTCTGCAGACAGTTCTATTGGTGGAATGGACTCCCTCCTTTGCTCTAAATCAAGAGCCTGATAACAGTTCAAGGCTCCTGTCTGGTAGCTCTGAAGGCTGGAAGTTTTTCTAGGGGTCATTGGTACAAGTGGTACAGGAGTCCCGTTCTGGGTCAGTGTAAAGCATCAATCTGACTGAACAAGCATTGGGTCATTAGCCTCCCTGCCATCAGCACGAGATATCCTCACAGACTGTTCTCACAGACTGTGAGAATCTGAGCAGAAGCCTGTGCACACTCAGGCAGTAGAAAAAAAAAGCGGTATTTTACAGTTTAATAAGTTTTGCAATATTTGCTTGTTAGAAAAAAACAGTTGTTCTCGTTTAAAAACTAATTCTTTTTTTTTTTTTTTTACCTGCAATTAATGGAAATCTATAGCTGTTTTGTGTAGAAATTTCATTACCCGCAGGACAATGACTCCTTATATGAGGGCGATTTCTTTTGAAGACCCAATCAAAATACAAAACAAGCTCTGAAACCAGAGGGTGAGATTTGCCTTTCCCTGGCAGCCAATACCAGAAAACCAAAAGGGCTTATTGCTCCCCAAATCAACATCATCTCATTAGAATCGTATTGACCATTCAGTGCAATTTTGAGTGGAGAACACTCTTTCTGTCTCACTTCAGAGACTCATTTACTGTATGGCCTAAGTTATGTGTATCATGATGAGCTTCTTGCCCAGTTTTCCAGCCTGAAACGATGGATGCCGTAGTTGGGATGTTCAGGTTTCTTTTGCAGATCCTATAATAGTCAATATCTCAACAAAGATTGAGGCCTTAAGAGCTAATTGCCAGAACATCCTTTTCTTTCTTTTCACAGCCTTCTTGCTTAGGAAGCCCTCAAGCCAATCATAATAATGATTGTCTATGACTTTCACACAACAGTAAAATGACATTTTTAAACCATGTTTACCAGGATTAGTTTAAAATAATATTAAGAAGGGGAGAATTTGTGAGGAAAGTACAATGATCTCAATATGCCACTTCCTCTCACTACCTGTTGTTAGCTACAACTGACCGAAGCCAGGGAACTTCATCTTTCAAATGACCCTCTCATTTGAATCATCCAGAAGAAAATTGCATATGGTACAACACAAATAAATTCTCTGTTTCTCAGCTAGCTTCTCTGTTTCACAGAGCTCTTCAGTGTTTGGTAGACTTCAGCACCTGCTTTTTTTTCACACAGTTCTTTTCATTGCTGCTGTCCCATTGATCAAAATCCTGTGCTGTTTCAAATTGTAGGAGACACAGGAGCTTTCTCTGTTCTGGAAGAAGCAGACGAGGACCTGATTTTCTCCTAAGAAATATCTTTGTTCAGTAATTGCTTGAACAAATAAGAAGGAACTTCGTGTGGAATATCTGGAAGAGCTTTGCCTGTGGTTTGCATTATGTGAGCTACAGAGGGCCCTGTGGCTGCAGGGACTTTCACTTACGTGGTCTTTTCTNTATTTGCAGCATATTTTTACTTAATACCAACTATATAATGGGTTTTAAGCTATTGCCATTAAACTGTCAGCAACTCACAGTCTATTTTCAGGGTAAGGTGAAATAATGGTGTGTTTCACCCTTGAGATTTCTGTATACACCCTTGTTGCAATCTTGATGATATTTTCCATAAAATCATAAAATTGTAGATACCTTATCTATGAAATGCTTTAAGTGTTAGCATTTCTGCAAAACGTTCAATATCACAATCAAATCATAATCCATTCTTCTGTAATTACCACAGTTGGTGTAATACATCTGTCAGTCTTAATGGACTAGACATAAGATTACCAGCATTACAGTGATGTTCTGTAATTGTGTTATAGCAGAATAACAAGAAAAGTGATCTATTTTTAGCCTGTAATTTTCCCAACCTCATAGGCAAATCCAAGCCACAGCTTAACTTGTTGATCTAAAATTTCCTTGAGTATATTTAGATATGAGCTATTATCTGTTTCAACACTTGCATTGTTGTTAACAGCATCACCTTTTATTATGTTAGCACATTCTTTATGGTCTGGACTGTTTACTAGAAATTCTATTCTTCTTTTGCTGTGTTTTTGTATACTTCAGCTTTCCTGTGCACATATCTTTCATTTTAGCATCATGAACTCCTGTTTTTCCATAGTTTCAGATCTCCCAATGGGAGGTAAGACAGAGTTTTGTTCTTTCACATTTGTTTCCTTTACATCTTATTTACATTTTACTCACGGTAAGAATATTTTGTTCACTGCATGACATGAGTTTTACCTACTTATGCTGAATAGTTATATAACTGAAAAAAGTGCTATTGAAACGTGTCTTGCAAAATTGTGTCCAAACTCATACTCATTGTATTTCGGGTACTGGCATTGGATTTTTCTGACAGAATGAAGATGTCTTCTGAGGCCTCTTTTTATATCAGCAGTGAGGTCATCAATATAGTCGATATAGTCTATGGTGTAGTTGTTATTCTGATGTAGGGGCCTGTTGAGTCACACTTTGAGCTGTTCTGACTACATTGACTAGCCCTCTGTTAACTATGATGGGATTCTTTCCCAGGCAGAAGGAGAGACCTTTATCATAAACTGCTGCAGTCAGAGGAGACAACTGCCCCCTGAAACACAACTGCTTTTAGAAGAGTTCCCACAAAGAACCTCTCATATAAAGTATTTCTTTTAAGAATAACTGTGGTTAATGATAGGAAGATTTTGCAAAATGTTTTTCCTTCCTATGAATTTAACTGTGCATTTTCTTCGAATCAATCTCTTCCATTACTCCTTGAAAATTTGCCCTGATTGATTGCATTTTTTACACTTCACCTCTGACTATTCAGACCTGTTCTGCTTCTTTATTTTATGATTAAGTTCTGTAGCATCAGCTGGCTTCCCTCTCAAAATTTGTAATCAGATCTATCTCTGTTCTGCAGCCAAGTTAGTTCTCACAGTCTTTAGTAAGCTAAAACTGTGTACTTCTAGCAACCTCCTATGTACTTCTGAAGGTCTCTTGGTCCTAGTATTCTAATCTCAGATCTGATTTGGAAAATTATGTGATCAGCAGTACTTTAAAACATTATAAGTATCTTGAAAGATTTCCTTTTTGGTTTCAGTTCTACAGTGGCCATGTTTCAAATATTTCAGTCTTTCCTAGAGCACAGTGTTTTCTCAAATCTCTATAGCACAAGATTTCTTATTTGCAGTCTGGTGCTTCTGGTCTTGCAGTACTCATAGAGTTACCTTGATTCATCTTCCTTTTCACCAGTCCTGTCTCCTTTTAAAGAAAAATTATGTTGTTTGATTGAATCTACAACAAGCATTTCTGGAGAATTTAATCTACTTTGAACTTTTTTTAGTTTCTGCTCTATAGTGTTTTCTACTTACCACTTCTTCTGGCCTTTTTTTTTTCTTCTCTGTTGTATCTGTTGTTTTCACTCTGATAGCACTTACATGTAAAGATTTTAAGTTGCATTAAAGAAAATGCTAGATTAATGATAAGAGGCATCTTTAATACAAAAAGAAAAGGTAACAAACATATATGTAGAAGTAATAAAGAAGCATGAGAGGAAGGAATTTGTGAAGCAGAGACTAAAAATGTTCCACTAATCCAGTTTTTGACACCAAGTATCATTGACAACAGTTGCTGAACTGGGGAGTGTTCCAGTCTCTAAGGCAATGGGTCACTTGGTTACAGCCAGAAACCCACTGTCATTTGTCTTGCTACTTCTCACATAATCTCAGTTGCTCATCTGTACTTTTTTTTATGCTTGTATAGTTCTGTCATACTCTGTATATTCTCATATACTCTTGCCATTCAAATGATTTCCAACCATTTTTTTAAATTATTTTTGTAGAGCTCTCTTTGCCAGGGGAGGCAGAAGCACTGTGTTGCAGGATTGTATTAGCTGAAAACAGGGTTATCTGTCTATGAGATCGCACAGTCTGTAGCTCCCTAGTTAAATATTGCTGTTAATACATCTCTTTTTTACCCCAGCTATTTCCATTTGTCCCAGCTTGTAGCACAGGCTAACTCAGAGTGATTTGTAGTAGTTTCCTTTTATCCTTATAATTTCAGTTTTCTGAAATTATATTTTCTGCATTGCAAAATTTTCATCTCAAGTTTTTTATACTAACTTTTGCATATTTAAAATAGCTTGCCTTTTCCAATCTCCACAATTGTATGATTTTCTGACTGTATTTGCTTTCTGTCTGGCTGCTCTGCCACTCCCATTAGCTTTTACTTTCTCATTTTGCCTTTCTCAGCTGCCTTTTTCTTCTTCTGAAATGCCTGGTCCCCATTCTACCTTGGTCCCTGTTTCTTCTTCACCGTCTTTGCCATTCCCAGCATTCCCCTTTAACTCAACCACTCTCTCTCCCTCTGTTTACACTCCTGCTCCTTCTCAGGAGGACAGAAACAGGTAAAAGCTGTGACAGGATGACCTGTCTTCTGCTCTTCATTTTCCCCAAAGGCTGCATCTGCTCTCCAGTGCTGGCTGTGCACCTGTCCTCTCTTGCGATAATTCCTGCAAAACTCTGCTCCTCCAGCTGGTCCCCAGAGGACCCAGATTCGTGCTGTGAATAAAGAGGCTTCCCTCCCTCCAGTCTGTTCTGACTATCACTTCTTTTTTTTTCTACCTGCCCACTCATTTTCTATGTTTAATGTCCATGTGACACCATTCTTCTCTCTCTTGTACTAAGCCTTCCATTACAACTGGCTTCTGCCTTTCCATTTTACTTTCTGCAGCTGGTGGTTTCATTTTCCACACTGAAATCTGTGGTCCTCTGTATGTTTAGGTCAGCTGCTCTATTTTTCCAGATAGTCTCTGTTTGTTTTGCTTTCCTCATGACATTTTTGCATGCTCATGTTAATTTCATCAACTAAGATAGTGAGAACATTAAATATGTACCTTTTAATATTTCAGGTTTTAGAGAGGACAAGAAGGCATGTGGCAGACCTGCAGGTTGAAGAGATTAACTTGTCGAAGCTTCGGCACTATGCATTACTATTCCTAAAACATTGTGAGAGAAAAAAATGGATACTATTCTCAAATTAGAAAGAACCTAAGAAAACTTCAGTGAGTTCAGGCTCCTGGGAAAAGCTTGAAAGGAAAACAGGAGCACTCTAAAACTGAAAGAAATTAGTTAATCCTGAATCTTTGGAAATTACAGTAAAAGGAAACCAGAATTCCTCGTAATAGTAGGGGGAAGGGCATTTAAATAGAGCCTATAACAAAGACAACTGCAGAGGGGATTGCAAAAGCATTGAAAAATGAAGCAACTCTGCTCAATAGAAAACAGGAGTAGGCAGAGTGTGCCAGGGGCCTGAGGACTGTTGGTGTTTCATGTCATGCTGCAGCAGTGGAGCTCCCTGCCACATGGCCACCGTGCTAGAGAGTTATGTAAACCCTTGTGGGTGTACCAGACTGCATTCAAAGAGCCACAAGAGTATCAGATACATGTCCTGGTGTATGAGGTAGGAGAGGCAACAATGCAATTGTTATTATCTGTGTGTCCCTTTACTAATGTTGAAAGGAAAGGAGAAAGTTTGCAGAGAAAAGGACATGCTTGATTCCTGCTTGATGATAGATTTTGTTTCTAGCATCACTTATAAAGACTGCCTGATGCAAGAAAAAACAAACAGAAAAAGGATGTGCTTTTTTAACAAAGGGTTGTTCAGTGCTGTTTATGTGATTGTGGAAGAAAATGTTTTACCAGTCCAGCTATTCCAGGGAACAATTTCTTCAATGTTGTTGACCACTAGTGAAAAGATCATGTAAACCAGCAGCACTGTTATGCCACCAGCAGAATATACAGCATTTCCAGTAATGCAATGAAGTCAAAAGAAATAAGAAAGCCATATTTCCAGTATAATAATATCAGCTATAAAAATGCTCTCACTAGAAGACCTTTATTAAAGAGAAGGTAACAATAAATTGTAGAAGACGCCAGGGCTATAGGCTGCATCCAGCACAGGTGACAAGAAGAAAGAAAAGCAACAGTGTGTAGCCACTTTCGAGCAACATGCAGATAGTTTAAAATATTAGAAATCATCCAAAAGGGACTGTGATCAGAAGATGCTTCCGTGTTCCTACAGAAGATAACAAAACAGGCTAGATAACACCATATTGCACAAAAGATAAATCTAAATGATTGAAAATTCAAATTGATTATGGAATGACTGTACCAAAAGTGTACCCATGTTTCAGTCATATGCCCGAAAAGACTATATTCACCCAGTAAATACAAGATTATGTTCACCCAGTAAAGCTATACGAGATGTTGATTGGCAGAACCACAATACTAAACAACAAATGTAAGTGGGAAAGAGAAAAAATTTGTTTTAGAATAGTTGTCACTGGGAAAAAAAAATACAATCGACAGCAAACCAACCAACCAACCAACAGCAACAACAAGAGACAAAAAAATCCCTCAAATCAAAACAAACCCATACACACAAAAAAACCCCAACCCAAACCTATTCAGCTGGAGACCTGAAAGAGACCTGATTCAACTCTGGACATGTGCTGAATTACTATACTATATATATAAATTGTTTATAGCCAGTTCCTAAGGAAACTAGAGAAAGGAAAGAAAATGATCCAAGAAAAATATGAGAAATTATCAGCTACTTTTACTGTGATTGCCAGAAATAAAGGAGTTAGATGTAGAAAGCGAACTCAGTTATATTGGTGATAGAGGGGAATTTGTAAATGAATGGATTTCACAGGTCTACCGAGTCTTACAAAATAAGACTGAGATAATTTGCCACTTCCTTTGATGTCACAGTTCTTCATTGCTTTTCACTATCACTGTAGTCCTTTCCAAGACAGGAAGTATTGGATAAGTATTTCTTAAGGGAAAACCCAGTTACTTCCATAGGCATCACAGAACTTAACACAAGTACGTTTTAGGAATGATACTTGCTTCATTCAGCACGTCAGATATTTGTGAGTCTACCCAAAGCCTAAGTCCTATCAGAAATAAGTGAGACAAGAAAGTTCTGGCAAATGCTTTCCCGCAAAAGCATTAGTGTTAGCCACAGCCCCTGTGTTTACAGTTGCATCCTTTAAATATTTCTTCAGAGCTCTGTTAGTCTTCAGAAAGGATCAGCCTTATGGAGACCAGATTACTGGTGCAATATCTGACTGGTAAGGCTGACAGAGAACAAAAAGCTGAACAAAATGTATGCCACATGTAGGTCTAAAAAGATAACCTTGCCTTACTTAGAAGGAAACATGTAACTAGAAAATCTGAAGCAGAAATGAAAAGTGTTTCAAGCCTTAAAATATATAACTTATAAATGGAATCATAAGAATTACTTTGTATTTATTTATTTATTTATTTAGTTTGTTTGTTTGTTTGTAACAGATTTCTGTAAAAATGCATCATTTGTTCACCAAAAAGGTCTATTCAATATGTGCTTCAGCAACTGTAGAAGACAGAGCGTCTTTGTAATGTTTAACAACTGTGTTTAAGGAGAATAAATGAAGAGGAAAACCAGAAGCCTGTCATGTATTTCAAACAGTGCAAACAGACAAACAAACCCAACCCAGCATTATGTCCCAGTGGAAATGAAAGTCTTGGTAATGACACAAACTTTTGAACAGCTTGCTGAGTATTCAGTATGGCTTGTTTCTGCTGTAAAAAAACCTCTTTAAGCTTTTAGTGGCATGGTGGAATCCAAAATCATTAAAAAAATGTTTGCCCAGAACACAAACCCTATTACTGCAACTTGGCAACTTTCTTCTGGAGCCAAGCTCTTCCCAGAGAGCGCAGTCTTAGGGACACGTGTTTTGTCAAGAGCTCCAGTTACACAATAACACAACAGGAAAGAGCTTAGAATGAAGGAAAAAGCTCAACAAACAAAACCCGAGGCCTTTGCTGACCTTACAACAGCAATTTCAGCATCAGCCAGCAGACAGGAACCAGTCAGAGATGCACGGTTGAAAAGCTGGCTGGAAGCTTGCGCAAGGCTGGGTGGAGCTGGAGGAACAAGTCTCTGCCAGGTTTGCTCTCTTCTTGGCAATCACCTCCCTATCACTGACAGAGTGTGAAAGAATAGGATAGTTTTACAGTTTCAGCGCTTTGCAAATAAGTGCTTTATGATTTCCACAAGGGATGGAGATATAAACAAATGTAGGACAAAATATACAGCAACCAGGTGGATGGCCTTGACCACACAAACTCAGACTCTATCACACAGCTATAAAATACAAGCTAAAGAGAAAAAACCCTCTTTTTCTACCCTGCAGAGTCACTTAATGGATTTCAGCAGTGAGTAGGCCACAAAGCTGTTTTTCTGAAATGGAAATGTTGTAGCTATTTCCTTCTTTGAATATACAAAGGAGGCAATAATGTTGAAAGAATTTCATCCATAGGGAAATAGAAATCAATATTGCAGTATGTGATACTCGTGGAGTCCTGATTTGGCTCAGAGCTCTTAATTTCCAATACGGCATTTGTGCTGCTGGCAGGATGCTGCCCAACAGTGATTTATCAGCAAGGAAAATAAATATCTGAAGCTGGGCTCCTATGTCCATACCTAGTTACCAAAATAAATTGCCTGATTTTCAAGCTTGCCAGGAACCAGAAGGTCCCTGGAGCACACATGTGATAGAGAATGAACAATTACATAGCAGATCAAAGCTAAAGCAGATGAACCACAGTCCTGAAATTACAAGGGAAACCAAGCCTCCAGTGCCAGTTGGAACTTTTTTTTTTTCTTTTTGGTTTGAGGACTGCTCTTTGTGTTCCACTGAGAGAGCTACTAACTCCAAAATCATCTGTTGGTGACCAAATTTGACAAACTGGCGAACAAATCAAGAAGTTTTCACCTGACATTTTAGGACACTTTTCTAAAGTTGTGCCAGACCACTTATAAGGTCAAATATCTTCTAATCCAGAATAATGTAGTGAATTTTATATCACTCTCTCTGGAGGTCTAACACAGAGCATTTTAAGAGACCTTAAACTCATTTAGATCCGCTTTCTGTGGAAAAAAGCAAAACATTTTGATATTCATGCATTATCTGCAATGTTTTCTGCTTGATACACGCAACAAAATTAAAGTGTCTGATGTTGTCAGAGATCAATGCCAAGTGGCCAGAATTGAAATCAAAGTACCTTGGGCAGATTCTATTGACCCTAATAGTGTCACTCAGGCAGAAACATATGGCACCAAAACACCACAATGAATCAGGATATTACAAATAATTCATTCACAAGTAAAGCCTCAGGCTCCTGTGGGCTACAAACCTTCATTTCTCAAGCCATAAATGAGAAAGAAAAAAATGGCTAATAAGTTCAGGCCTCTTTGTTGCAAAATAAGTTTTTCACTTTGATTCAAAGAAATTCAGTTGAAAATGACCTAGTGATCATCCACAAAACAAGACCCAAATGTTACATCTTTGTCACACATCACCAGCTACTGAAATGGACCCAAATTCTAAGCATATTGGAATCAGTAAGTGCCCAGTGTCATTAGAGACTATGCATGCTGTTAGAATAAAAATAAACTGAGCACTATTTTCCACACTAGAACCAACAGGCAATTTAACCTCAGAATAATAAATCTAGTGTTTTATGTTTATTCTGACCTATTAGAAAAAAGTAATTTTGCCTGTTACAGACACAGCCGATCCAACATTGCTTTTAACATAGTGGGAGAAGCACATGTGTAGCTTTTTAGAGTAAACTGTGCTAGTTAAATAGAGTGATGAAAGTTTATTCGTAACAAATTACATGGTCAATCTTTTTCGATAGAAGAGCAAAGAAACCCCTCCTCATTGTATCCCGTTTTTGTTATGTATTATATGTAGCTCTTCTCTTCCATTATAATTTTCACCATGACATGAGTTTAACTGATTTGAGGAAGACAAGAAGTTAAAATGGTTGGTGTCAAATGGACCTACACTAACTTACAGTATACAGGATAAGAGCAATTCCACTCATATTACAGGAAAGTGGATCAGACCTGTAGATCTTGTAATACTGACTATATCTGGCATGACTCGACTATATTTTCACTTTAATTTAGTTGTGAGAAGTATGCAAGGTTCCTTCAGTGAGAGATTTGCTCTTGTAGAAGAATGACCTAGAATTTTTACATGTAAATCCATGCATTTATTACCATAAGCTTATGACTTTTTGGGTGGTTCTCTTTATATTTGCATATCTGTATGTAGGGCTCAGGCGCAGTCTCATCCCTCTGCTTTCCCATTCCTTGCACACTGTTGACACTGTAAGGTTCTCAGCTCTTGCAAAAGCATGACTCATGTGGAAAAAAGTTTCCTTTTGGGAAGCTCCACTTTGTTAGGTCTGGTATGAGCTAGCCTCTTCTGACCATTCCAGCTCACATATTAGGTCACCTTTGCTGAAAGACTTCTGCTCTCTAATTCTCTGCCTAGCTCCTTCTCGTGAAGGAAACTAGCCTTCAGCTTCTCTCTCTAATTCCTTGACTCACAACTTTTATTTTGTTTAGGGACTCTGCTTTGACCCCCTTTCATTAACTTCTTCAGAACACAATGTTCTTAAAGCTCGCGAGTGTCCAAGTTCTTGTCTGTGTCCCCACAGACCGAGTGGATCCATCTGAGCCCCATCCGTAAACTCTTCTCCTTGCCCTGGGTCTGTCACAGATGGACAACATAACACCCACTCTCATCCTGTCCAACCATTAATCTGTGGTCAAATCCTACACCAAAGGCCTGTATTTCATTAATGCTCAGATACTTGTTTAATTACTCAAGAATGTTAGCATTTGCACTTCACAGATTTTGGTGTGAAACCTGTAGGCTGCCAGTGAAATTCCTCAAATCTATACTGCACATTTTTTTATTCCTACAAATCTGTGCTGAACATGCAAACTAAGTTTTATCAAATACATGGAAAAATACACAAACAGCCCATTTGAGTCTAAACCCTGATCCTGGATTTACCACTTGTTTTATTGTAATGAACGTCTGAATTTTAAACATGCTGAAAAATAAGCATCCCCCATTTATTTTGCTGTTTGTTGAGCCCCAGTATTTGTTGGCCAGCAAGGGTTCAATATTCTTGAAAATAATCACGTAACTTAGGGTTCTTTATTTTTTCTCCCGATACTTACTCATTAGCAGGCTGGACGGAGCTCTGAGCAACCTGGTCTAGTGAAAGGTGTCTCTGCCCTTGGTGGGGGGGTTGGAACTGGTGATCCCTAAAGTCCCTTCCAACCCTGGCCATTCTGTGATTCTATGATTTCTTTATTAGACACAAATCCTTTTTCTGCTCTTGTGCCATCCAGTGTTTGTGCGGAAAAAAAAAAAAGAAGTTGTATTATGCATAAACTTCTGTGTTTCCAGAAAACCCAAATGCTTAAAGTAATTCTCACAAATGAGCTGAAAAACATTTATATTGATTTTAATATTAAGCTAGAGATACTTAAATAAAAACTCTAGGGCTTACTGAGAAATAATTTAAGAGACTACAATTGAAAAAAAAACACCGCCAGAAACACAGAAGCATAGACAAGAACCCCAGCAACCTTACAGTATAATATTTTGTTATAATAAGACAGCAGAGAGAGATGGGTCAGATTTCCCATTTCTTGTGCACATAACTCATAATGATATTTGCTTCTTGGCAATGTTGCTTTACCGATATAGCCTGTAGCATATCAACAAGTGTACTTGAAGAAATCAGAATGTTAAGAAATGATTCATGAGCATGAAGAAGAGCTGCATTTGTAACAAACATTCAGCTATCTCTTCACGTTTGCTGTCCTCACCTCCTGCTTACCAAGTAGCTTCTGTTTGAATTTGCAGGATTCCCTGTGGAAATGGAAGTGCTAGTCCAGTCGCCAACCACACCTTTTATTTTTTAAATATATGTGTTTGCACCAGGTGACTAAGGCTTTTCTTTCCCAGTTAAAAAAAATGCTTTCCTACATGACTACCCTATATTTTTGTTTCCCACTTTAAAGCATCATAGAGACAGCAAATTCTTATTTTACTGTGAAACATACCAGGTGGAGTCACTTACAGGCATATGATGTAGTGTTGACCTCACTTTGCTGCCTCTCAGAGGAATTATAAGGATTTGTGACTACTGGGATTTAAAAGGAAGATAACCACTGTGACATACTTTTCTCCCTGTAAAAGATGCAGCAGTGGAGAATAAGCTTTAAGTGTGAATTAACTTCTTATTCATCAGCAGGTGTGTAGACCCTTTAAACCTTTTCATACACAGTTGCTGAGCACATTGCACAACAAAACTGCAGGAACTTGTGCATCCATCCTGAGGGAGTTTCAATTCCCCAAGTGTTTCCACAATGTCATCAGTGTCAGAGCTGAAGAGGAGGTGTTGGAAAAGAAGATTGGAATTTATCTGTAATAAAACCAATGAGGGTAAGCATGTCATAGACCGAGGTAGGAAGTGTGGCTGTGACTTGCTGAGAAGATCAGATCCTTGGAGTGCATTAAGCCTATGATACAGAGAGACTATTTCAACAGCAGAAAGCACCTTCAAGTTATAATCTAATTAGAGACATTAAGATTCATTTGCATATTATGGGGCATATTTTAGGGACAAGCTTCTTTGATCTTCAAAAAGCAGCCAATATATGGTTGTCCTTTACTGTATCTAAATCAGGTAACTTGAAGTTAATATGAACTAAGTTTCAGTGTGCTAGAATTTACATAGAGATAATTAACATTTCAAACGGAACAGAGGAAACATTAAATGCAGGCATGTTATGTGTTTACAACTGGCAGGAGGGTTGGCTTATTGCTGTCCTAGGAGATGAGTCCTAGATGACTTCATCATCTTTCAGACAGAATAGACAATATTCAATTGTATTCAAGTACCCCAAAAATGGGTTATATGCAGCATTGCATGCTGCATATAAATACTTGAGATAGAGGGAGAGAGATTTTACTCTCTAATAGAGACTATTTTACTGAAATATGATCATGGGTTTTTATTCAACTCTTTCCCTAGGTTAATATAATCAGGTAATTCTTCTAATCTGTATTCAGGACATTTGAGCCAGTAATAACTTAGGAGTGAGAAAAAATATTCAGGTCTCACTTCACCTTTGCAGAGTCTGGAAATTGACTGCAGATTGTGGGCCCAAAAGCTTCATGTTTTATCTGGGAACAAGTTACAATCAATCCGCTGGTTTAGTGAACATATTTATGTGAGGGAGATTATTAAAGATCATATATAACTGGGCAGCCTGTTTGTGATTCACTGTGAATCCTCAGTAAAAATAAGAGGAATGTGTGGCATACAGCTCCCTCCTCCACAACTGCATTTAAGAGGGGGAAATTCCTCTTTTTCTCTTTATCTGTCAGGACGTTTTTCACAGTAAGTTCTGACTCTGTTTTGGCCAGTGCACTGGTATTTCTTTGTTTCTGTACACCTCTCTTTTCCTTCTGTACACCATCCGCAAACTGGAATTCTCACTCTGAGCATCCTAAGTTATTTTCATGTTAGTCATTTATTTTAGAACTGTGCTGTGTGTCTGCCTGTTTCCGAGGCCATTAGCTGTCACTGCATCTACAATATGTGTAACAGGCTTTTCGTATAGGAGCCAGTTGCTGCACTAACACAGAAACTGCTGTGCTGGAAATACAAGTGCTTTGGGGTAAATTTGGGCTCTTATATGAAAAACCCGCCCCCAGCTGTCATTCACTACCACTCACATTTTGCACTTGCATTCAGAAAGCTGGGTGAGGTAGTGCAGAATAATGCCAGCATCTTTTCCCATGCGTGTTTATCTCCTTCAAAGAAGATTTAATAGATTCTTTGTGTGTTGAGAAAGGCTCTGCATCTAAGCACGTAAGGGAAATGGGTAGACAAACTACAAAAATACAGAGAAGTGAAAGATTATAGTAGAAAATACAAGTAAAGTAAAATCTACTCATAGAATTTTTTTCAGTACTGTATTATCTATTCAGCATCCGAAGTTTAATGTCACTTACAATTGCTTTATAAGATTATCATGGTTGAGAAAGGCTTTGACGTTGTATTGCACCAGTGGCCTTCTCTATTTTTATACACAGGCAACAAGCCCTTTGAGCCTCCCCAGCTCTTTTGTATTTCTGCTGTTATTAATAATGGTGGACAAATTATACGGGCCATAACAAGTGAAAGGCCAACTGTCTAGATCATGAAGAGGTGAAAACCAGGTCACTTCTGAGCTTATACTTTTCTTGAGAATCCACAGATTTAGGTTGTGTTGCAGGTCTTTGAAAAGGTCTAGTGGTATCTTATCTCAACCTGTATCTGTAAACACAATAATGTTTAATAACAATACTATAGGACTATTGCAAATATTAACTGCTTTGAGAGCCTCAAAGGAACAGTGTTAAGTAAGGACACAACATTATTATTAACTATGATAAATATTGCCTACAGCACTAAGTATGCATTCATACATTCATTCATTCATTCCATTTGCATCCAGAAAAACACACTGTGCTAAAGTGTGAGGACTCCATCCAGATTTTAACCCAAGTCTTACTCAGAATAGCCTGAGGTGAAAAACAAGGTAAGAAAAATTTTCTAACAATGTATCTGAACGATTCAAGAGATACTTCTTGGGTATACTGGCCTATTTATCACAAAGATGGGCAGAAAAGGAAAACAAATAGTAATCCCTCTCACTCTGTCTGAAAAACTTTCTTTTGTCCTTTCCTTTCCTTTCCTTTCCTTTCCTTTCCTTTCCTTTCCTTTCCTTTCCTTTCCTTTCCTTTCCTTTCCTTTCCTTTCCTTTCCTTTCCTTTCCTTTCCTTTCCTTTCCTTTCCTTTCCTTTCCTTTCCTTTCCTTTCCTTTCCTTTCCTCTCTTCCTTTCTCTTTCTGCTGTGCTTTTTACATCAGAAATTTGCATTCTTCTTACACTGCTGGAGCAATGGAAAAAATTACAAGATCTTAATAAAAGGCCTAGAACTGAGAGCAAAGGTTTTCAGTTAATATTATACTGAAATCTTTTTTTCAGATGAGGTAGTTATATACCCCATCCCTGGAAACATTCAGAGTCAGGGGGGACAGGGCACTGAGCCACCTGATCTAGTTGTAGATGTCCCTGTTCACTGCAGGGGGCTTTGAGTACCTTGCCTTTAAAGGTCCCTTCCAACACAGACTATTCTAGACTTTATGCTGTGTAAGTTTGCAAAGGAGCTAAAAAAGTACCTGGCTCTGACAAGATAGTAGGTATCTCTTTGTAGATAACTGATTTTGGTAGTCACAGCATCACTGTCTCTGTCCCCTGCACCATTTTTCCTCTTAGCTCCCAAAGGAGGAGATCTGAGGCTGGCTCCCATAGCTCATATGCCTCTTCCTAGATCGTGTACTTCCTTCTGGGAGCACTACCAGTTGGTGTAGGTTAGAACAGCCCTCAGGCTTCATATCACCCACTCTGCCTTCACTGAACCGACTGAAAAATCTGCCAGTATGTGGTTCCATTTTGAGAATACTGTGTGTGACAAGTGTGGGGGTGATCCTGGGTGATTTGTGATAGTTTGGAAAAGGCTGTCACTCGCATGGCGTGTTTGCATTATGAGCAGGATAAATATTTCACTCTGAGAAGTCTGTCTAGTTAGCAGAATTACACATCTAGGCAGTAGCAAATTGTTCTTTTACCTGAACACAAAAAGGGTGCTGGGTCAGAGCAAACAGCAAGAGGAACACAGGGGGAGCCACAGCAGGCAGGTGCAATCAGGCTTGTTCATGGGACCTGTGCTTGGGTCCTTTCCTGTGTTGGTGTGATGAAAGTGTTGGCTTGAGTTCTGGGAGCCAAGCAGTGTCATCCAGCTGCGCCTGTACACACAGTGAGGTGGAGCATGATCATGAGCTGGTGCCTGTACCTTCCATGGCGGGACAATAAAAAATAACTTACATCACTTTGTCCTGTCCCTGAGAACAAAGAAAGGTCCCTTCCTGGGGAAGGGGTGGATTATCAAGTATGAAAGGTAAAGGCCAGTGCAAAACTTTCAGCATAAGACTGGAAGAATGACAGGATTATACCCAGTGGAGAAGTGCATGGGTGTCCACAGCCTAAGAGAAGGCAGAAGCAGAGCTGAGTAGAGCTGCTTGTTACCATGACAATAGGCAACAGAATATCTGTGTGCGGAACAAAAAGATTAGCTGTCATCCAGGAAAGATTCTCATCAAAACCCAACCTTTCCTGCAGTTTAATGGATGGAAATTTAACCTTTTATTTGAAAGATTGTCAACTCATTGAAGTCTTGCCTTCCCATCCCACTGGTAACTAATAGATCCTGCAGCAACTACAAATTCTATGTATTATTACATTTTTCACATCCATCTGAAGGAATACTAGAATTTGATGATAGCTGTACGAGTGATGTGAATGTATGGAAGAACTTTTCCAGGAAAGAGTGTCTGTGTAGTTTAAAATTTTTCTCTACAACTCTAGTGAATCCCAAATAAATCTGTATTTTTATCCTTGATGCTGTGTGTCTGGTCCATTAATTCATTATTGCCTGTCACATATGCAATCCTTTGCATGAGTATGAAGTGACTGTAAAATGTTGTCACACTGAAGAGGTGATATTTTACCTCCACTTTGTATTACTGTAGTAATGACTTTTGGTTCAGGGCCTTGGTTTATAAAATTTAATATTTGGGTTTTTTTCCCCCCAATAGAGTTGGTTTTGTGATCTTTCAGCTATCTCTGCTCTCACAGGGTGGAGAGAACGATGTATCCAAGAATGGCATGCTCTACGGCCTCAAACTGTCTGTCATATGCTTAATGAGAAATGTGAGCTTAAAATTAAGCAAATAGTAGAATAACCTGGGTGATTAGTTAAGTTTGATAAAGAGGCCAGCTAATAAAAAAAATCTGAAGGTGAAGTCTCAAATTATAATTTTTTAATGGATATTAATGGTCTATGCTGCAAATTAATTGCTTGTTCTCATATAGTAAGTAATTTTCATTTAGGTTTGTCCAGCACACAGGTCTATATGAACATTATGAAACAAATAAGAAGGATGAAAATGCAATGATCTACATGTACAGACACACACAAATGAGCAGGTTCATTTGAGTGGCTTTATACAAATACCTAGGATGGCTTGTTTGGAATGTTCATGCCAAGCTATTAGTCATCTTCCCAAATATTCATTTAGATTTTGTTAGGCTCTTAGAGGAGATACAATCAAATATTTGTGAAGCCTACATGCAGCATTTCTGCCAGAATTGTGTTTTGGATTGTCTACCAAGAGGGCAGAGCCATGTGGGCTGCTGCTGTGCACTCTCTCTCAGGCTCTGTGATGCCTTCTAATTTGAAAGACACCTATTATTTCCCCAAAGCCTGACACAGTGAGTGTTCACATCCTGATTTTCATTAGTGTCATTTTTGGTGACTGAAAGCCTCGGTCTGTGTGCTGCAAAAGTTTCATTCTAATCAGACTTTTTTTTTTTTCAACTTTACTCAGCTTCTGTTTGCATTAGAAGCAAAAGAAAGGCATAAGGATTGTACTTTCCAATCAGCTTCCTTTTACATCCCTAGCATACCCAAGTCTCATTACTTTCCCTTCATACATGACATTATTCATAAGACACATTTGTTGATGATTCTTAGGAAGTTTCCTAGTAGTTTTAGAAAGGCACTGTTTGAACTCATTCACACTTTGTTTTCTTAATTGTAATAAATATACACAGACTATTTCTTGAAGTTTAGACAAGATTGTAATAAAGGTTGTAAATAGATGCTTATTTCATAGTCCTCTGCTTGAACTGGATATAACAAAAGAATTACAACCCTACACATTAGTGTATATATCTGTATAAAAATATATAAAACTCAATGAATTATCATAATCAGGAAGTAATCATTCTATTTCTCAAACATAGTAATCTTTAAGTACCAGTAGGAGGACTGTAAACTACATCTAAGGGGCAATTTCTGCTGTGTGAAAAATTGGCAGATGCAAAATTTGCCTAGAGATGCTAATAATTTATGAGTTATGATCCATGTAATGGTTTACAGCTGATTCTTTGTACTCTAAAGAGATGGCTTTGTCTAATAATGGTAATTATTGTACAAGGCTTAAGTTGACATGTAAGCATTTTAAAACACTTCTCTACATTTTGGAAGTTCAAAATGTGTCAGCATGAACATCAATACTGTAGCAAATTCAGAATCCTAATGCAGTCAAACACAAAATGGACCAATTAATTTTTGGTTTAAGAACTTAATGTGCTTTTAGTTATTGGACTCTGCTTGGACTCAATAAGGTGAATATTGGAAAATTATCAAAAATATTGTCAATATGTCTGATTCTGACTAAGCTGTAATTCAGAATACAGAAATATGGAAGGAGAATTCAAAGATAAAAAAAATTCCAACTTTTAAGGCCCTGTTTGGAGTGTTGCGTTCAGTTCTGGGCTCCTCAGTACAAAAGAGGCATGGAGATTCTGGAGAGGGTCCAGTGAAGGACTATGGAGATGATGAGGGGGCTGGAGCATCTCTCTAATGAGCAACGGCTGAGGGAGCTGGGCCTGTTCAGCCTCAAGAAGAGATGAAGGAGAGGAGATCTCATAAATGTCTGTCAGTATCTGAAGGGAGGTGGCAGAGGATGGACTAGACTCTGATCGGGAGTGCCCAGCAACGGCACAAGAGGCAACAGGCAGAAACTGATGCATAGAAAGTTCCACCTGAACATGAGGAAGAATGGCTTTACTCTGTGAGTGAGAAGCTGTGGAGTCTCTTTCTCTGGACACATTCAAGAACTATCTGGACACAGTCCTGTGCCATATGATCTGGGATGGGCCCGCTTGAACAGAGAGGTTGGACCAGATGACCCGCTGTGATCTCTTCCAAACTGACCCAGTCTGTGATTCTGTGATTCTGTGTTATCTCCCATTTAAACAATCTGTTTCAGTTCTTTGGCTCCATGAATGTTGCCTAGATCTCAAGTCCAGGTGCATATCCAATAATGTCCAAATTTCTCTTCAAGGTGGGACCTGGGTAGAAGACAGTGTTCTGGAAAAGTCTGAGGTAAATGACAGTTCAGAAGTGTAAAACATGCCATGAGGCATAACTAGAGAGGATCAGTAAGACTTAGTAGCTTAACAGCTTGAATTCCCCTTGCAATTCCTTTCCTGGTGTCTAGAAGAAGGAACCCACAGATCTCAGGGGGCTTTTAGTTCTGCTTCTATTGACATTCAGCAATGTCATCTTTGCTAGGGATCTTTAAAACTCAGTTTTTCTTATGGCAAAAGGGCAATAATGAAACCCAGTTACAAAATGAATACTGAATTTTAAGATAGCTAAATCACTTTTATCCAAAGCATTCAAATATGTAAAATATTTTTGCTTTGTGAACTGCACAAATGCTCAGGGAACGGGTGGTGCCTCTTTTATTGTAACCGTGATTGAGTGAGTTGTTCTCATAGTTCAAGGTAGAAAATGTAAAAAGTAATCAACTGGGATCCTGATTACCTTTGCCCATGTTATAATTAGACAAAACAAAAAGTTCTGAAAAATACTGTCTGCATCATCATCACAAGCCAAGATTAAAATAGATGTTCCGTTATGTTTGCAACAGTCTGGTGGCCTGATTTTCCAAAGCTCTGTGTGTCTGAAAGCAACCTTTGTATTCAAGGTGCAAATGATAGAGAAAGAAAAACTATTTACTTGTAAAGAGAAGCCCAATTGGAAAAAGTTAGAAATTGACTTTTACAAAATGAGTCCTTCAATAAGCCACAGTCAATAACAGCTTTAGCAGAAGGGAGACAAAATTTACTAGCATATATGAAATGAGTGATTTAATCTAGTGCTGAATGACTGCCAGAGTTGGGGTGGAATATAGCAGATGTTTTTCATGGAAACTTTAAGCATAATTTTCCAATAGAAAGTGAAGCATAGTATTGTCTCTAATAGAAATAGTAGGAAAAATTTCAGTGAGTCCAGTAACTACTGTCTTCTTCCTATTAATATAATTTATACCCTTCTTCCAATTTCAGTTTTAATCCTTTTTCTGCTAAAGAATCAAAGCATTTATGAATATAGTAAAGTTATCATACTAAGCTAAAGGAATTAATTCTGCACATTAGCAACAGAATTAGCTAGTCTGAGGTGAGTAAACTTGTGTCCTATGCAATGCCTACCTATATAGACCTTATTACTTATCTCAAATGCTACATAGATGGGAGAACAAACAGTTGAAAAAGCTACTCCACAGCTGCAGCACCAGGTATTAGAGACAGTTTAGGTAATTATTAAATGAAATTGTGACCTCTGATGCAGCTCTTCTCATCACTTCTGCAGAGGATCCCTTTTGTGTATATTCGAGATAGGCAATGCCAACTCAAATCCCCTGAAATGTTCAGTTTTCAACCTAGAAATGTCTATGGCAAGATGCACAATAAGAGAATGAAAAGGGATCTTAACCCATAGAGGTCTTGTTTTACCTAAAGTTTCCTAGGACTAGACAAGAGAAGAAATATTTAGTACTATGCAAAGTTGTGGGGAAAGCTTTCCACAAGTATGTGTGTGCATGGGGAGTCCACATCACAAAATACTTTCAGGAGTGAGATAAAAGTTTTAAATTAACATTTGTCTTCTTTGAACTCAGGAAACAGGAGAATGACAAACAACAGTACAGTAATCCTGTTAGTAATCTTATTAATTTATTTGGATAAGTATCTCTACAGGTTTTAAAAGTCAAATACATTTATGAGTTGACATGGATTATCCCAGTTCATGCCATAGAGAGGAGTGTGCTTGATTAGTTATTAAGACAGAGAGGAACCATAAGCCAGCCAGTCCACAGCCCCCACAGTGTTGCTCACTGTAGAGCTATTCCAACTCATTTAAAATGGCTCAGTGATGAGGTTTTTATTACTTCCTCTGGGAGATTGTTCTACAAAATTGCAAATCTCAGAAATGGGAAGTGTAAATATTCCCTCAGTTAATTTAGTTAAACTACTCTCCATTCTTGCCCCCTCACCACCTTGTAATTTCTCCCTTTCTTTACTAAGCATATTCTTCTGAAACTATATGTTTGAATGGCCGCTAATCTCACTGGGAATAGGGAGTAATCCTTTCTCCAGTTCCCCACATGTCTGATCCACTGCTTGACTTGTGCTTGGAAGGAAGAGAGAAAGTCAGGAAGGGATGGCCAGAGGAACGTGCACAGAGGGGCTGCCTCAGCCGCTTCCAACCATAGAGGGATGTGCTGGCGTTTTGTGTGGCTTCTTTCACCGTGCTGAGTACTCCAGTGTGGCTTTATCCCTCCTGTAAGGAAGTAGAATAACTCCATTTTAAGATAATGGCAGCAGCACAAGCTGTTAAACAAGAGATAATGTGTCTCCACCACACCGGGCAGTACCAAGCTGAGATACTCGAGATGCTTCTAACAGATTAGGTGGGGTGCCGGACGCAGCATCTGCTGGCGTGCTCTGCACAGAATAATTTGCTCTCTAAAGAAGCTGACTTGGGTGTGTAAGCATGGTGCCTGTAACAGATGTTAAATGAGCTCAGCTCTTTTAAGGCAGCTAAGAAAGGGAAGACTAAGGGAGTCTAGTGGAGTCCTGGTGAGAAAGCTCTGACTGGCATGGAAATCACAAAAGATGATTGCTGCACAGGACCTCTCTTGTCAAAAGCCTGGGGATAATGTCACCTTAGCTCTGTAAACTTAGAGTGGAAACTAGTGAATATTAAAACTAAAGTTTTCATAGCAATAATATCTTGCCTCTGTTGCTTGGTTACTTATTTAGCTGGTAATTTTCCACTTTTTTATATTCAATAGGCTACAATCTCCTGCCTTTTTAATAACTGGAGTTGGATCACTTCCTTGATCCAGTAGAACTATTGAAATTTTACTCTAGCTTTATTGAAAGTCAGTCACTGTATGTGTGAAACTAATAGGATAGGAATATATGGAAGGATTCAACCCTCTCTCTCTCTCTGTCTTTAGTCAGAGAAATCAAGATTAACAGATGTCCAATATCTTTTGCCCTAAATACTTTTCTTAACTTTTTTCTTAAAGAAATGCTCTTTTGCACTTCCTGACTTTCTGCTTATGGCTAAAATCCAACTCAGATTATCAGTAGATCTGACGATTTGAAATAGGAATCATTGGCTTTATTAAAAAACCCAAACAATCAAAGTCAGATGATGAAGGTTGCTATAGTTAAGTCACTAAGGTTACATCAATGTTAAGCAATTATAAATGAAAGAACCAAACTCTAACTACACTCTGTAGGATTTGACCTTTAATGCACAGCTATTAATACTATGACTCCACTCTGTAGTTCTCCACAAATCTTCACTCATGCTTGTCTCCAGTTCCTTTTTCTACTTGGCCTTAACATGTTCAAAGCTTAATGTCTACCCAAGTACCTTCTCTATCCACAAATGCCTTTTTTTCTTACTGCTTTCTATTTTTTTTTTATATTTACAAGATATCAAAAGCTTATTAAATATTCTCTTTTCTGTCCTTTACTACTTTCAGACCTCCTCCCCTCTTTAAAATGCTACTGTTCTTCTCTGCCTGTCTCCTGCTGGCACTGGTACATATACTCAGTAACTCAGGGAGGCAGTTCTGCTTCTTCAAGTTCAGTAAATGGATCAGCTCAGCATGGAAGATCAGGAGAATAGCATGGAAGTGACAGAGAGAGATGCTTTTAAAATTGGCTAGTAAGAAATGGAAGAATGAGCAACTAATGGTGAAGTAAGAGAGGGTAAAATCAGGTGGCAAGTCTCTCTTGGATTTGCTTTATTATGTTAAGAATATATCCCTGTGACAAGTAATTTTCCATATTTTCTAATAAACTACATCTCATGTTCAGCACTTTACCCTTCATGCCTGCAAGGCATGCTTTTTAGATTGGTCTTATGACCTTTCTGATTAATAAAATATAAAAATAGAAAGTTCTTATAGAATTTTTTATGTATCTGGTAGTGTTGAATTTTCAAAGTGTATTAGTAGTGTAAAGATTTTTCTTTGGGGGTTACAGTGTTTACTCTGACATTTAGTGAAGGGATCTCCTATTCTCATGGCAGCCTTTTCTCCAAAATCCTAAGGAACCACAGAAATTAAAAAAATTACATCTGCCAGCACTGTGTTAAATCTATGTTCATATTTTTGTTTTGCTGTGATGTTCACATTACATTAATTGTTTTGCAAGGTTTTTTTTTTTCATGTGTAGTTCATCTTTAAAAAGAATGCAGTTTTGCAAAGAATGACCTTTACCATCACTATTTTCAAGTTTGTAGCAAATGCCATTTTGGTCTCAAGTGAGGTGAGATTCATATGGGAAAGGCTGCTGCTCTCAGATCCTGGAAGCAGTCACATATTTCTTTCTTCCTGGAGAGGATAAACAGATGCTTTCTACAGGCACTGTGGCAACCCCCCTCTTAGTCAAGACTATTGTTGGGTCCTCAGTCAGGCCTTTTGATAGACATACTGCACTCTAGAGTAGTCATATCAAACAAAATTACAAAAAGTAATCATATCAAACATTCTATTCTTACATAGGTTGCAATATTGACCTCATCAATTTATACTTGACCTCCAGATGGACATCAATCCATTTACCTGCACTATGCTTCTAAGGAATAAATATAAAACTTACAGAAATTCTTCAGAAGGCACAGATTCTTTCTAACATGATCAAAAAACTATCCCGTAAAAAAAAAAAAAAAAGAGGCACAGTTCTATCAAACTGTTGTCTACCACGTATTGTAAACCTGTTGTAGAAGATTTCTGATCAAAATGCCAATAAGATTGAACAGACATTTCAAAGAAGAAACTGCCATTTCACTCTTGAAATATTTTCCATCATGTTCTTTTTAATGAAAAAAAGACTAGATCTTAAATGTGTTCTTAATTCTAACAATTTATGCCAGTGCCACGATAAAAAACTTGAGAATTGTTAATGTGTGGATAGAAAACTACGTAGCCAGTTAGACATCTCTTATCAGCTTGTGTATGAATAGGTCATTTGTCTGTCAACATCATCTTTCACTTATTTATATAAATATATAGATGGATCAGTTATTTACAAGGGTTACAGCACTCACGAAAATAGAATCTGATTTTTGTTGCTAAGTTATTTTCATATTTCCAGATTACTGTTAGTTAGCTTTGATAGAACTAGCCACTGGGCATGAGCCTGTAAAATCTGAGTGGAGAGCTGGTGCCAAGTCTTTTGCTGAAAACTCTTGGCAGGAGAATGACCCCAGGCTGGATGGGAATACTAGGAAAAAAACAAAAAAGAAGTACAAAGACACTTTTTCTATTCTCCTGAGTCATACAGACTCTAAAAATATTTTAAAAGCTGTACACTTCAAAATTAAAGAGTGCATTAAAGGCTTCAAATTATTTGTTTTAATATAGTATATGTAAATATACACCTCTAACTTTGTTTATCTATCTTTATTGAAAAGAACTGTTCCTTAAGTGGACAACTAAACTTAACTTGTCATTAAACTTAGAGGAGAATCTCTTTTTATTAACTAATAGAACTGTAGTGCTTCATGGCAGCATGAACAGCATCATATTTCAGTTTGAACAGCTGCTATCACCATGACCAGATCTGGCAATCCTTTTTGGATGTATACACAGTATAGGCCCAGTCAAGGAGATGTGATTCATCAGCGTCCCTAGAAAGACTTTTATGACCTGTACTTCAGCCACACCCATGTGACTACACATGAGTCAGCAGAGCAGAAATTAAAATTTCAATGAGTCTAGTGAATTCAGTAAGCAAATGGAACTCGTCATTTTCTTGTAATTCAACTCCTCATTGTGTCACTGACCTTGGGCAAGTTATTCAGCTTTCCAATATTTCATCATCTATGTTAAATGAACTTAACAAGACCTAATCATCACACAGTATTCTGTAGACCTCAGTGGAACTGCAGCCTTGCAAGTGAAGGCAGAATTTAGCACGCAGCCCTGCCACAGTACGCTGGGGCTCTCGGATGACTTTTGACCAAAATGAAACATAAATTATGCAGGGACCTGCTAACATTTAATTAAGTGAAGCCTCTTGCTATTTTGAGAACAACAATTTCTTCACAAGCAGAATTAGCAGGAATATTCTGGTGGTAGAAGCCAATGGCTTCTGCAGGCAGAGCTGGTTTCTCCCATTCTGAAAAGGCTGTAAACACTTTCTGTGTTTTATGAGTCATTTGTCTCCTGATTTCTCATATTTTGGGTGCAATTTTTCCTTTGCTGGGCCCTGAAGAACCTGTGCAGCTAACAGGGTAAGAAGATGGCTGTTATTTTTTGTACGCTCATGAGCTGAATTGCTTAGTAGTTTAAGCCACTTTGCGAGTGTACAAACACACTGTGAACAGTAGGAATGCATTTATGTCCCCAAGGACCTAATCTGGCCTGCAAAACTTCCACTAGCGGCACAGATGTGAAAAAAGAAAAAATCCATCTTCACTCTCCAGTCACATGTGCAGAATGTGGATGTAGCAAGAAAATAATATATTAGCATTTATATAATGATTTGTATTTTTGTTCTCAAAGCATTTTATTTACATTGAATGATAAGAATCATATCAGTTTATATTTCATATTTGGAAACTGATCCAAAAAGTGACAAAGCTTTTCCTTCAAAATCATCCAGCAAGTAAGTCTTGGAGAGAAATGTGCCTGTTTCACTGTTTGTATATATCTCCTTATTTATGAACAGCGGTGACTATTAGAATCTATTATTTATATTTCCACTGAGCTTATTTTTTCCCCTCTGCAGTAGATATTCTACAAAGGAGAATTGTTGTCATTTTTTCTGCAGGTACTGTGATTCAATGGGATAGTATGGACAGTAATGAAACAGCACTGCAGATAAGCAGTTAAGCAAGGATCTCTGTAAAGCAATTTAAAATTTGTTGCCTAAAACTAATGTAGCACTTTAAAACAAAAATGCTTGGGTTGTGGATTTCCAGTGATAAAGTAACTCAGAAAAAGTTTGTTCTGTCTGCATCATTGACCCCACACCACGAGGCATTTTCAAGCAATGTCACTGCTAACAGTTGGATTTACATGCATACATTGTACTAACAACGCATATACTGAGAGTTGGCTACAGCCTTAAATAGGAAGAATTTTTCACCTGTCCACAATAGTGGCCTAAGGTTTACACTGTTGACAAGTAAATTTCAAAAAGCTCAGAGGATTGGCTTCAGGCCCAGAATTTCAAATCATTAGAGGTTGGCACCTAACTAAAGAAAACAATAATAAAATGACAGAAATGATCACTGCCAAGCTACAGAGCTGCCTTATGCAGAAGAGGTGTGTGTAAGCCACTAGTGCTGCATGCCCTAAGCTCAGTGGTGGAGCTGTATTTTAGGAGCTTGTGGCTCCGGGGAGATGGTAAAACAGGTTGTGTGAAGAATAAGTGCATAAGCTAACTAGCATCAACTGAAGACACAGACATCTGTTTTTAATTTGCATGAAGCTGCTAATTTTTAAAGGACAAATTAGCATATCTCTAATTTTAACTAGGGAGTTGTAATTGGTATTCTCAGAAAAATGTAGTAGTTGCTGCAGGCATTGGGGAGCAATAACCACGTTCCAGTTCTGCACTGGTCACCTGGAGAAAAAAGCCCCTTTGGCCAGTAGGAGTAGGCAAGACACGGGAACCATTTCACTTTTTGTTCAATGGAAAAAAATTTTGAAACCTAGCCCCACTTTTCCTCTCTCTCTCAGGAAACAACTTGATTTTCTCTCAGGGCTTGCAGCATTCTGATTTTTCCCCTGAGCAGCAACAGATGGATTTCAAAGAAATCTCCACTATTACAACAATATTTTAGTCCCACAGCTGTTTCCTCTCCTTCAGAAAACTAGTAACTGTTTTCATCCAAGGCACTTCTTCCTTCATAGTTTTTTACAGCTCTAGAGTGGATATCTGGTTTACTGGACTCCTTGGGTTTACCTCCCCATTTTCTCAGCCTCTGAGGGTCCTGGATCTCACTGTAGAGTCATCACACAGTCAGCTTACAGTGTTCATCTGGTCGCACACCAAGAGCTGAAGAACTGTTTCTCTGGTCTCCAGTGGCTATAGGAGTAGGTTTGGAACAGAGTGCTTCCTTGTAATGTTGAAACATGAAAAACTAGCAGTGTACTGCATTATCCACCCCTGAAAAACACATTGAATAGCTTCCTTAGACTCTGGAAACGTGCCTCTAACTCATCATGCCAGCAAGACATTTTGAAAGTGAATTGGAGTTGAAATATTAACTCATTCCCAGAGGGGATAGTATAGTCTTTTAAGCATCATGTTTAATATACCCAAATGCTTTCAGTCTTGTGAGATCCACTGAGCCTTTCACTATTCTGGGATACAGATAGTGAATCTCATACAATTTACTCATTATGTTTTCTTTCCACATGAGTTCTTGAAAACCAAGCAATACATCTTGTGGCAATTTTGGGGTAAAGATTTCTTTTTATTCTTTTTAGCTATATGCAGAAGGAACTTTAAAAATTCCAATCATCATTTTCTCTGGTCACCTCTACCTTGTTTACTGGATCACACCATGCAGTGATAGTCAGGTGGGAACCTGTTAGTGTTATAATAGGTTATAAAACTGAACCTTGATCACTCCAGACACAGCTTCAGTTTTCCACAAGCTACATTTCCTCTGACAGTGCTTTATGTTGGTTGAACTTGTTCCTATCAGCAATTCCTTTAAAGTGGTTAGGCAGGCTATGTATATAATTTGTAAAGTAATTTGCAATTCTTTGGAATGGCAAATGTAATATAATGTAGTATCATGAGCCAGACACTCAGCCTACTCTTATTAACTAAAGACCTGCTTGAGGATGTGGTGGGTTAAAAAAATTCCTATGATATCCTATGATATGCTCTTCAAAATGGACTTCTTCTGAGTTCATAATAATTGAATTCATCCTGGTTTATAGGATTTTTTTATTTGTGAAGTTTTGTATTCCAAAGCCTGAGGCAGCCCCTTCCCCCACAGATGACACTGTTAATCCTGTGGGATAAACAAGGGTGGTACTTCCGAAAGTACACTGAATTCTCATATCTGCCTAACATCAGACAGATACCAGGCTCTATTCCCATGCCACAATATCTCCGTTCATCACACTGTTGTTTGGTTATAAAGGAATAAAGGCAGCTTAGAAGTCCTGATAGGAGGAAATGTGTGGTGTAAATTTTGATTTAATGGCCAGATTGTGACTTTTTGATAAAAAACATGGGAAAGAAAACTCTTAGACAAGCCCTTAAGTCCTTGCAGAGAGAAGCCAAGCCCAGACACAGTCTGGGCTTGAAAAACTCAGACTGAAGCTCTGAAAAACCGTGGCCTCCTTCTTTGCCTGCCGAGTATCCTGGAGACCTGCTGGAAGGCAGGACACCTACTGTATTTTCCCACTTATGGCAATACATTTTCTTTAGAGCTATGTGAATTAGCTAAGAGGGTTTTTCCTGGATATATTGGTGACATCACACCTCTCTTCTGGTGTAGTCTGTACTAGTTACCCAGGCTTATTCTACCCTTTCCATTTTTTCTCCTTGTAGAATCCATCATAGGTCACAGGGGCTGGTGGGGAGGAGGAAGAGCTGCACAGAGATATCTGATGTTCTGGCAGAAGAGCAACAATGGTTCTAATAAGGATCTCTGTGTACTGAACTTGGACAAAATCTTTGTAATTCATTTTTAAACAAAGAAATTCCAAACCAAACAAGAAAAAATCCCAGCAAAAAAAATTATGGTTTTGCCATTCAGTTTTGCTTTCACTCACTACCTTTACTTATGCTTTGTTTCTTCTCTTCATAATCCCAAATATTATGACCTCCTTTGTTAATTTTTCTTTTTAGAATATATTATCTACAATCTATAGATAGGAATTAATAATGTCAAACCCTAGCTAGACTGGTAATGAGAATTGTAATCCACTACATAATGCTGCTATAAGAATGTTGTCTGTGTCTTTTAGAAGCAGCCTGGAATTTTCTGTAATTTTTTATTCTCAACAGAAGAAAATTCATTTTCTGTTGGTTTTGCTATGTTTTCTTTTCCTCCAGGCTTTACATTATGCCTATGTGTGTAGAAAGCATGACTTTTTTTTTAAATATCTGTAGCACATCCATTAGGTGGATGACAGAGAATACTTTTCAGTATTTTGATTTCAATGTAAGTGTATGTGCCACAAGACAACTGATATGGCTTCTTAAGCTTCCATGACATCTGGATTTTGCAAGCTTTGGTTGCCTGGCTTTACAGGAAGGTGACAATGAAAATGCATTTGAACAAAAAGGATGAAGAAAAAAGTCTGGTTTGAACATTTTTGTTGTTGTCAGACAACATGAGCACGATAGTTATACAACAAGCTCAGAATATAAAGAACTAATCCTCTGAAACCAAAGCTCCAAAGGCTATGTGATTATTTTTAAACTGCCTGCCAAGATCCTGGAGTATGATAATTAATGAACTTTAACATATGTGACAAAAATCCTAATTGAAGTAGAAGAGGTGCAGGGAGCATTAATGAGATGAAACTGACTTTTGGAAGTATCAATTTTGAACCCTTCAGTTCTGTCTTTAATTTTTAGTTTTAGGGGGTAGCCTTGAGAAGTTCAGTGACATTGATGGTAGAGTTGGAGGCGTGGAGAACTGTGGAGAGACAATATCCCCTTAAGAGAGTTTTCAATGAGGTTGCCAATCTTGCAAGTCTTCTCTATGTTTTTTGCAGATGCAGGCCCTAGAAAAAAAGAAATGGTGAAAAGGAGAGGGAGATGAAACAGCTTGGGTGTACTTCAGAAACAGAGTAGGCAGAAGAGGCAGGAATAGGATACAGCTGTTCTGAAGCCCAAGGCGCAACCCTTCAGGCCTTACTGGCTCTTACCCTCCAGCGTTCCTATTCACATTTACAATGGAAATGTGATTGCAACAGTGATTAAAACCAAGTTATTTTGGGTGAGTTAGAAAAAGACTAGTCACGGAAATAAATGATAAAGAGTAGTTCTTGCACAAATGTGGCTAAGATTTTCTCCCCTCCCCT
>VXBA01004608.1:530553-590282 GCA_013399895.1 Serilophus lunatus | reverse complement strand
ACTGAATAGAATTTTCAGCAGGTGAACAATTTATTACAGGGGAATTAAATTAGGGAGGTAGAGATAACCCACAGGAGACCCCAGAATTACATCGAGGGACACCCAACACACAAGGGGAAAAAAAAAACACAAAAAGAGAAAAAACAACAACAAAAAAAAAGGGAACTGTTCCTTTCAGCCAGATGACTAGCTGAAAAAAACAGGGGGGGAAGGGTAGGAAAAGGTGTCTCCATCTTTTCTCTCTCTCCTGGAAGGACTTTGGGCCCTCCAAGCTCTCTGAAAAACACAGAGGTAAAACCAACTCCCTCCTTCCCCCTCTCTGAAGGATACTTGCTAGCAAGCTGGAAATGGCGCTCGTGTTGAGAGAAATGAGTGGAATCCTGCCATGGGGGGCCTGCGGGCACTGGGGACTGGAGCTGTGGTCTTTCTCCTCGCAGCAGCAGCTGAAGAAGGGCCGGGGTGGGGCCGTGCCTCGACTTTTTAAGCCTTCTCATTCTCGCGTGGATCTCGTTGCCTGCTTCCTGGCCAAGCCGGCTTCCCATTCGTCCAGCCAGCCGGGCCCCAGCCAGTGTTTTCCCAACGAAGAACCACGAGTCTCAGTCATTAGGTGCCATCTTTGTTTTCATGGCTGTAGCACCTTAGAGATGCCCCAGCGCCAACGCGGTGCCAGGGCCAGCCCCCCGTCGCTGTCCAGAAGCGACAGTTGGGCTCAAATTCCCGGCCACGGCTGCCCACGCTCCAGGGGGCGAGGAGCTGCCACCCATGAGCACGCTGGGGCTTCCTCACGGCCATGCCCCAGGCCGCTGCTTGCCCTGGGAGGCCACTGTGCCCACGCAGGGTGGGGGGAACAGCAAGCAGGAACAGAGGGCATCCCGACTCTGGGACTGAGAGACCACCTGTGGCACACGACAGCCCTGGGGCCATGTGTGCCGGCTGCTGGGGATTGGCCCCCGTGCTGCCCGGGATAGGGCTGCCTTACATCTCAGCTTCCCCCCCTCCCCCAGCTTTAAGGGAAACAGAATTTTAACTCAGGCAGGTAAGTGGAGTTTCTTACATTCATCCCAAAAGCCCTTTTTGACCACCCCCCATGATCCCAGCCCCCTCAAAGCAGTACATATTCCACCCCTTAAAATTCTGTTTTCCTTAACTCAAAACTATTTCACTAAATCTGAACCAGGAACCTTAATCTACAATTAGGAATTGAACTTGGAGCTGTGCAGTTCAACGCTGGGAACTTGGTTCAACATACAACTATATACAGACAGGATGAAAAATGAAGGAGAGTGCTGCGCTAGGATGATGACCTATGCGGGGGTGATGTCTCCCTGAGGTACACAATGGGTCTCTCCGCCTTCCTGCATTACCCACCAAGTGCATCCAGGCCCCTGGGCAAAGACAATCCCATGAATGAGTTTATCTTTGTTCAAGGAAGGGTTTACCCAGACTGATCTTCCCAACAGGCCTCTCATGTGAGTCACAGGGACTCGATCACCGTCTGTGGTGTGGAGGGACTCGGCTTGGGCTGGGCCTGCTCTGTTCACAGACCCTCTGGTGTTAACTAGCCAAGTGGCTTTGGCTAGATGCTTTTCCCAACTCTTAAAGGTTCCCCCGCCCAAAGCCTTCAAGGTCTCCTTCAGAAGCCTGTTATACCTCTCAACCTTCCTGGCGGCTGCATCATGGTATGGAATATGGAAACCCCATTCAATACCACGCTTTCCGGCCCAGCTGGTGACCAATTGAGTCCCATTGTCGGACTCAATTCGGTCAGGCGTCCCATGTCGCCACAATACCTGTGTCTCTAGGCCCAGGATGGTGTTTCGGGCTGTGGCATGTGGGACAGGGTACGTCTCCAGCCAGCCGGTGGTCGCTTCCACCATGGTAAGCACATAGCGCTTACCCTGGCGGGTCTGTGGCAAGGTAATATAGTCTACCTGCCAAGCTTCCCCATACCTATACTTTGACCATCTCCCCCCATACCACAGAGGCTTGATCCTCTTTGCCTATTTGATCTTGGCACATGTCTCGCACTCGTGGATCACCTGTGAGATCACATCCAAGGTGAGATCCACCCCTCGGTCACGTGCCCATCTATAAGTGGCATCCTTACCCTGGTGACCTGATGCATCGTGGGCCCACCTAGCTAGGAATACTTCCCCTTTGTGCTGCCAGTCTAGGTCCACCTGTGACACTTTGATCTGGGCTGCCCCGTCTGCCTGATAGTTATTCTTGTTCTCTTCATCGGCCCGGCTCTTTGGAACATGGGCATCCACATGCCGAACTCTGACTTTTTTGACCACCCCCCACGATCCCAGCCCCCTAAAACCAGTACAGTTCCTCTCCAACATATGCTGTTCAGTGACCTTAGTCTGTGGAACTGGTGCTGCTGTCCCCCGTGGATCTGGATTCTGTTACTCCTGAGGGAAGTGGAATCCCTTACACAGCATTTCATAATGATGTGACTAGAATTGGCTGTTCGTTTATGCTTCAGTCAGGCAATTGAAAAGTAATTTTGAATAAAACTTCTCAGTTTTAGAATTACCTTTCCCTTTTACCTATTTCCTTAAATAAAACCTGAAGAAAAAAATGACCTTTACTGCTGGATTTCATTTGCTTTCAATTAGAAAATGCAATCCTTCCAGGTTGTAGAATTTACTAATATTTAAAAGGATTCTAGAGATAGTCCCTTAACTGCAGAAAAAATATTACAGTTTTTAAGTGGGTCTGGAGAAGAAAATCCTCTTCTAGTACCCCATAGTATTTTAGGAATCATTAATACCAGAAGGATGATTTCTCTCAGAGTAGTCGTACATCTCATCAAAGTTGAGAACAATGCAAGAATTTTATTCTATGTCCTACCAACTGACTCAGGCTGAAAATTAAGAATGCCATTTTCCTCTGAAAATATGTATTTTAAATTATACTTGAAATCATAACATTTTTCTTCCCAAGATTAAAGATTTACAGGTCTCTACATATTATTTTAGAGAATCAGGAAACATGAGGGTGAAAAGAAACACAGTAATACAGTGGTGCACTAATAGTCACATTCCTTGGAAAAGAAGCAAATGCTTCTATTAAAGTTGTAAAGAAAGGCAGAAAACAGGCTGAACTCTTTGTCATTCTTTGCCTGCTATCACGTTTTCTCCAGTGAGACTTGAATCCTCAACGAATATGCAATTACTACTGGCATTTGTACTCTTCTAGTGCCTGGAGGTCTCAGCCAGGGATGGGGCCCTACTGTGTATGCACTGTACAAACGCATTGAAGAGCTAATTGTAAAACTCTTCTAAAGCAATAGCTAAGCAGAATATGAGAAACAACTGAAGAGCAGAGGAGGGGTGGTACACGGTCGGAGGGAGGTGATTATGATCACAGCTGAAGCAGCAGTCAGTGCAGCCACAGACTAATCATTGCTGAAGGGCTTTTTGGCATTTAAACTATGCAGCCAACGTTGGCTTATATAGCCACTAGCACTGCAGTAAGTGAACATCTTTAACATATTTATCCTCACTCTCCCTCCCTGTGATAGGAAAGCATTAGCATCACTTAACGCAGAGTTCACATACTTAGCTCAGTTGGGGCACTCTGTCCTTGGAGGAGCGCTCTGGGCAGATTCCCTTCCTCTTCCCTCTGTCATGGCCAGCTTGTGACTGTCCAGAACTAACAGCCCACCTACCAGCAGGGAAGCCTCTACATGACCCCACATCCTGAAATGTTTCAACCCCTCATCTCCCAATCTCACCAGCAGCTTCCCCCCAGGGTCGAGGAGGAGAGACCTGACTGGGGTCTTGGCCAGGTGCCCAGGCTCTGGTGCTGGGCATTGTGCACTGCATGGGACAGCTGTGCTGATGGCTTAGCTGGACTGACCCCATCTCTCTGCACACTATCACAATCATATGGCATTTAGAGAGCAAAGGCACTGGTAAAACATTCTGACTTTTTATATCTTCCCCTTCCCTCGATATATCTCAGATTGCATTTGAGAAAAGCATATATACATTCATATCAACAGCTCCAAGTATGATGATTTTTTGTTGGTTTTGGATTTGCTTGCGTTTGGTATTTTCTTGTGGGGGGGTTTTTTGGTTTTGCTTTTTTTTTTTTTTTTTGAATAACTGGCAAATCCCTGGAAAGCTTGGTAAACAAAGCCAAATTTGCAAGAACAGGTAAAACATGAAACCAGCATCGAGTCCTCAAGGTCTCCAAAAATGTCCAATGCTTACTATTTGGAAACACAACCATGTGAAAATCTTGTGAATATATACTAGATAGGGACATATCTGCTGAAATACTCTTCAGTTTAATTTTGCCTGCCTCCTTTCAATTTTAATAACTGATTATCTTCCTAAATATACAATGCAGATTAATTGAGTCTATGGTTTAACTACAAAAACCAGAAGCGTAATCAATACCCTTTATTCAATTTATTAGGCATGCATGACATTCAGATAATTAGAAAGCAAAACATAAGGATCAAAAGAGCAGAATAGTATATTATTAACAGTAAAAAGGACTCTGTTTTCTTTCCCAAATGAAGTGGTTTTAAAATATCTTAAAAGAGGTAAAAATAGAAAGTTTGGCAGATGCATTTTGCCCTTTGTGTGCTGTGGAATCCCTATGCTTTCAAGGACATTTAAAACGCTTACTATCATAATTTAATATTCTTATTCCACTCTGAATAGGACAACAAACACCAAAACAATTCTGAAAACTTTGTGCTAATAAATAAGACAAAGGACTCTTGCTCCTGCATTTTGCAACCAGATAGGATTCCCATTGAAAGTCCAAGTGTACTCATTTAGAGATTTTTATCTTTTCCTTCAACTCCTAACTTTCCGCTTAGAAATATTTTAACACCCATTTTACACATGAGTATATTGAACACCTTCTACTGCCATTGGTTCTTGATGGATAATGTTTTTACATTATCCATTGGCAACATTTTCCACAAGTGCAAAACTCCCAGCTATCGAGGCTGCAGGTGAACTGATGATTTGTTACATTGTTCTGACAGCTCCTTGTGTGACTCAACCACCTGTGCCTACTGCTGAAAAGTAAAATATCAGTAAACAACAAAATAAAGAAAACTGTGCCCCTTGACTGGGCCTCCTTGTTGTATTGCATCTTGTCTTCCCATGCCCCTTTCCCTCATTGCCCACTGTACAAAGAGTTATTGTGTGCAAAACAGAGCATGTCAGTCTGATTACATAAAAGCACATGTGCCTGTCACCAGCTTTGTTACTGGTACATGGCACCTCTGAGTCTTTTCATTAGTGTACATGCAAATGTAGAGTGCTCCTGCTCTCCAGGAAGACCAGACATTTCACCCAGTTGTTCACATTCAATACTTAGACTGGTCAAACCGACCCTCAGCAAGCAGCTCTGGAAAGGTGTTGTTGCTCCTTGTGGTTATGCAAGTTTCTACTCACTTTTTTTTGCCTGTCAGCAAACAAAATATTGACCACTGCTTTGTGTTTCGTATTCTGGAAGACTACTGAAACTTTCTGCTTTGTGTTGGCCAGAGAACTGGAGACCAACGCTGTGTTCTACACTAACTAGATTTTTAAGAGTGATATTTGCATAAGGAAATACAGTGAAAATATTAAGTGTTTCACTGGAGAAGCATCAAACTGCATTTTGGTTTCACTTTCTGCACTCCATCAAATTGGAAGTTTTGTTTGGACTTGCTCAAAACAAGAGGAGTAAATAACTCTGCTTGTTGCTCCAGATTAAGTTTGCCAGAGAGGAAATATCCATAACACTCAACATTTGTGTGTGCCAGTCCTCACAATGGCCTTAAGCATCTTGGCACAGATACTACCAGCTTATGTCTGTGATGTTTGTGCAAACACAGAGCCTTCAAAAATCTTTGCATATTTGGCTTTATTTGGATTTTCTTCCTTCATGGAGTAGATTAACCTGGGTTTGCCTATTTCACCTCGCTGCACTTTGCACTCAAAATACCAGGCAAGGGTAGGAGATTAGAATAACTCCTCCCTCACAACCATGCAAACACACACATTTGCATTTATTGAGCAAGTTTTGATGCCAGGATATCAGCTGGACTATTAATAGCAGGTAAACAAGCAGTGCAAACATAGATGCAGTCCTAGGTTCACTTGATAATTGGGTATCCTTCTAATTGCCCTGTGTCAGTTAGCTAGAACACCTAAGAGGCTCTATGGCCTTTAAAATTAGAAGTTTAGGATCTCTGGTAACACTAACCAGAGACTTTCTTACTACTATACTGGAATATCTTTAGAATTTAAATTACTGTTTACCAGCCCCCTGGGTACTGAACAGTGATTTCCTCTCTGACATAATCATTTGGGCAGATGCCAGTTGTTACTAATGAGTTTGAGAGAGTGAAAGTTGAAAAACTTCAACTCTTTCCTTTTTAGCTTACTGAACCCATGGCTACCTCCTGGCTCCACCTGGATAGGGCCTTTTGTCTGGGTTATTGGTATGTTCAGGGTAAGCAGCCCAGGCACTGGTGACACGGGGTCACTGCAAAGGCTGAGGCTGCGTCTATGCTGCGAATTTTTTTACAAAGGGAGCATGTGACATGAAGAATCTTTGTGACAAACTGAAGTCTAATATGAGTTTTAGGGATGCAAAGCCCTATATAATTTAGAGCCTTTAACATTTTCAGATGTTTTGAAAGACTCTGTTCTTTCTGCTTCTCAAAGTCTTTTTTTTTTTTTTTCACTTCTGTCACATTGCCACCAGTGGCCAAATGTAATTGTGTAACTATCAACTCATTTCTATCAGGTTACTCTTTAATGTCTCTATTTTTCAGCCAGTATTACTTGGAAAGTAAAATGCTATTTACTAGTTCAGAAAAAAAAAATCCCCAGGATTTGCAAGTGAATAACAGATGAATTGACTTTCAAATTCTTGACTTAGAAGTGCAAATGACTTTTAATTAAGTTTAAATACATTTTTCCTCTTCTGCTTTCCACTTACTCTTTCTAGAATCAAGCAGTTGGCCACATGATGTTGCTTGGGGTTTTTTGTGTCTGCTGTTTACAAACCTACAAACTTGACGGCTGGCTGTGTAATAAATATCTTAGACATTACAGAGGGCAAATCAAAAATGAGCACGTTTAGTGGAGTTTAGAGGAAGTTTTAGTACCACCTGCTGTAGTTATAGTCCAGAGGCAAAATATCTGATCTATTCACTAGACATACTGAAATCTACCTGTATTCTAGTTTTGCAGATACAAGTCATGTAATGCAACTTTATAGATACAAGATTACAGATCTTTCAATGCAGGGCCTTGTCTAATCAAGTCATACACGATGGTCAAATTATGGCAGTACCAAGGCACTTCATCTAATTTAACATAATTAATATTAGGAGCAGGCAGAATAATGATGATTCATTATTTTAAAAAAATATTTTATCACAGTAAATATTCCAGCTTGTAAATCACAACCAAGTCTTTGTTTCCCCTGAAAGCCTCAAATGCAGGATGGAGGTAATAACATTAACTAGATGTACCGACATGAGGTACCTGGTGAGTCTTATGTCTTTCTAAACACCTGTCCAAATGTGGGGAAAGCTCCCTACACTATAAAGTAGTTCAAAACTCTTTTTCCTTTCAAGTTAAAGATACTGTAAGTTCTTTTTGTGACCAGAAAGCAAGTGCCATTTCAGGTTGATGGCACTGGAAGCTAAATCATCTTTTCAGCTGCCTAAAACAGTGAAACAGCAGAAAGCAATAGGCTGTGTCAACATAATGAGCCTAGCCAGTCTTGGCAACCTCAGCTGCTTATTGATGTAACTCTATTGCTAGTCAATGAAGGTTAAACTTGTTTGTGAATACTGCAGTGTTATACTCCTAAAGCACCACTGGACTGTAATTCAGGTACTTATATTCTGAGAAATACAGAACTTTAAAATAATCAAGTCTTCTCTTGTGTGAAAGAAAAACACATTTTGCTACTTAGCCACTGGAACCATGCACTCTCCTGCTCAGCTTGACTGCAACAATAAGTGGTTTTCTAAGACACATAGAAAATTCAATAATTTTACTTTAAGTATTCATACAATTTGCTTCTGTTCTTTCTGGATTTTGCAATAGATGCTCTAAATTGTCAGTGAAACAAAATGTTCGGGCATGTCATAATGAGACTTTTTTGTTATCTAAGATGCAGCACACTCTCAGTGATTCTTTCATTCAGGTATTTTATCAAGACTGAATATTTATAAGGTTTTGTGTAGCTCAGCAAAAAGAACAGCTAAAAAGGTACCAGTCACTTGATCTCGATTTAGCCTTAATTGCATAGGAATCCTTTATGGTGATTATTCTCTAAGATAGGTTGGTGCTTCACACATACTAGACTCAGGATGAAACATTCACCTGTAAAAATGTATACTCACATTTCACAGCCACAATGTCCTTTCCACACAGAAGTCATACAGGAATTTTTACTATGTGTAGACATTACGGAGGCTCTTGTTGATAATGATATTGAGAAAGGAAATGCATTATATTACACTGTGCTCTGCTAGTGATCTGTCTTCCAGTTTTCAAACATTGTTTTCCATGTCGCTTTTAAATATGTGGCTCAAACATTATGATGAAAATGTTTGTTAAAATGCTAGATCCCTTTTTCAAAATTAGAAATGCTGAACAAGATAAGCCTGTACAATCTAGGTACTGCCAGTGGTGCACTAAGGTTTAAATTTGAGCTGCTTGTAGCTGTCATGATTTTTTATGTTTATTTGCTGCATTTTCTTTGGTTATAAGAGTGTGTGGGCATGAAGAAAAAAGTGATTTTCAGATCAGATTTGCTTTTGTTTCTTAACTGATTAGGAAATATACCCTGTGACTTCAGGTAGAAATACTATGCTTCCTTATTTTTTGTTTTGGTTAAACTAAAAAGCAATTAGCATTTTCAGCTACTCAAAACATCTCTGTTTGAAGGTATGTTGCACAGAACTTTTGGTGGTTATATCTATTGATTTCATAATCTGGATGACACTGAATTACTGAAACTGGAGAATCTCTCTGGATTTTTTTTCACATGTCCCGGTTTGCTGTTGATTTTACAAAAACAAAACAAAACAAAACAAAAACAAGTTATTTCCCTTTTTGGAAAGGAGAAAAAAACCCCAACAAATGCTGCCATCACCACGACAATAACCCAACTCAAATTTCAATTTTGAAATTATAAGAATAACATTCTGTTCACTTAAATGCATGGACATCCTGAGAGGAAACTTTGGATTTCCAAACACACAGTAAGCATGGCTGTCATCTGTTTTTGTAATGGTAGGTTTACTATGTCTCTAGTTTTCAGTAATTCAGAATATCTGTGGTTCAGACAGACCTGATCAACAAAGAAGAAAGGTAGTGCTCAAGCTTTGTGATATGTAAATTTTGTCGTTCTTTTGGTTTTGCTTAAAGAAGCACAGTTGGAAAATCCCCTGATTTTATAGAGCAAATTCTCAGCTTTATGGGACTTCCATGTAAACTCTGTGGGAGTTACGAGAGAAAAAAAATCAGAGAATGGTCTCTGTCTTTGTCTTTCTGTGTCAAATGTATTATGGAAGGTCCAAAAGAATTGGTTACATACCAGCCAAAAACTCCCTCCCCTCGCCCCCAGTCTGAATTCTTTCTTCTTTGTGCAGAATTATCTCCTTTCATTTGCAAAGGATTGGCAAGTCTGTGTCCACAGATGTTGCCGAACAATTTAGTTTGCTTATGCAGCTCTTACACTCTAACGAAAGATTCTACTTCTTTTTCTTAGCTCTTTCTGCCTACTTTTCTTTCCTTCCTATCATTTTATTTCCTTCTAATTACAAAATCACATTTACTTCTAGATGGGAGGGATACTTGTCAGATCAGGTCTTTAAGGTAAGTGTGCTGAGCAGGGAAATCGTAGTGTAAAGGTACCGTAGAGCACAGAAAAGTCTTGCTTTTTAAAGGAAAGGTGTTAGGTCAGACCTTGTGCTCCTTTGAAAGCCATTGAAGGCTCCTGAGCAGGGAACTGTGGCTGTGAAGTGATGGCCGTGGTGCAGAGTCTCTGCTCCTTTCAGGGGTTACTAAGTACTGTGGAGCAATAACCATGTCAAAGTCATAGCACTGGTGTGACCCCACTTTTCCCATTTAGCACTCCAGTCTTGTGTGATCATAGTGCAGGAGGAATAGACTCTATCTCTAAATCTGTTTTTCTAGACATTATTAGATGATCTGTCAATTTGCAGAGAAACTAAACAGTTTCTTTTTTTACATAAGCTTGTGCAGGATGAAGAATGTCTCCCTTGTGAAATGATTGAAACTAATTTAGTCATCTTTGCCTTCACTTAAAATAACAATTTCTGTAACTTATTCACTGAAAAAAGTAAAGCAGGTTTTGGTGACTAATGATGATTGTACGGTGAGGTTTTCAGGAGATAATTATATTTAAATATGTGGGTTTAAGACTAAGTAATTGAAGCAATTTAATACAAACTAATAAAATTATTTCTAGATGGAAGTAATTTCTGAGGGCAGTACTGTGGCAGTTCTTTGTTTGATTGTTTATCCTGTTTGCTTGAGGACATATTTTGAATTGTGACATTAAGTAAATAAATAATAGAAAAAAGGTAAGAAATTAAGACTGAGCTTATTTTTTGAAATTCCAGTGCAGTCTGCAGCAGACTTACTAGTCCAAAAGAAGAATCAGCACTCTTCTTTTCACATTGAAGCAACTTTTGAACCTGATTTTTCATTTGCAAAATAGGTTTTGATATGCCACGTAGGATTACAAATAGCAAAGATGAAAAGGTGTGCACCTGAGCTCTGTAGTTGGCACCTGTGGACAGATGCATATTCTGGAGCTGAAGTATTTTGGACCATGACTATATTAAATTTCTCCCCTTGGATTAGTTCATGCAAGTATATAAACCACAAGTCGGTTATTGTGGAGTGATTAGGGCCATGCAGGGCAGTTTCTTTGTACAACATTCCATGCTTACCTCAAGACAGCAATTCTGCAGTTTGCATCAGAGTTTTATGACAGTTCAGTTGCCTCTGAGAATGAATGTAATGAAGAGCAAAAGAAATAGTCTCTCCTTCTTGTACTGAAGCATAGCAGAAAGCGAATCGCTCTGCCTTGCTTTTGCCAGCAAAAGAATTGTTCAAGAAATTGAGAAAACTTTTCATGTGCAGTTAATTTTTTTTGTATACTTGGTTATTCTTTGACCTTCATTTATACCTAAATATACTCTCACTGAAACCTAGGAAACTAAGTAAGTGTTTTACTCTTTTGATTTTAAGGATGAGTACAGTATGTGTAAAGTATCGATTTAACTCATAGGAACTCACGCATGTTAAATTGTTCTGTTTAAAGATCTTCTCACGCTTGTTAAATTGTTCAGATTAAAGATCTTTTCACCCTGCTTCAGTTTAGGCTTGAAAACTTGCGCTTGCAAAAGGTTTGGTGAATCAAATAAAAACATCTATGATTCTAATAAAATACTGACGCTGAATAGGAAAAAGCATCCAGAAACCAATGGCAGTAAGTGCGAGGTGAGGCAGACTTTTTGTCATACAATGACCTTGCAAATATACGCTCTGTGGCCACATTGGAAGAAAAAAAAAATCACCAAAAATTGTTAGAAGCAAAATGAGATTTTACAGAATTAATGGAATTATGCCCAGGCTTAGGTGAATTCAAGGGTTTAGGCAATCTAGGCTAACTAACACTGCAGAGTCATGGGTTGAATGTCAGTCAGTCATCACATTATTAGTTCCAGTACATCTGCTTCAAGAGATGTATCCACACAGACACTCTTCAAAAAGTGACTGAAGATTTTAAGTTTTTCCTTCTGCAAAGAGAAAAGTTCACTTCCCTCAACCCCCCAAAAAGCTTTTTAAGTTTCTAAGGCTCCAAAGACTATTACAATCATTAACTCTCACAAGACTCAATGGAGGCTGGCAGTATTATACAAAGTGTATAGAAAAATTGTGGCATGCACTTACAGGCTAAATTGTGGAATGGTTTGAACTTGCGACACTGTCTCTGCCTATACTAGTCCAGTCAAAGTGCTTGTGGGAAGCTTGCCTTGAAATTTGCCTTTCCCAGGACTCAGGAATCCTATCTGTCTTTGTGGCAGGTGCCATTAGTGCTCTCTTACAAAGAAAACCAGAGTTCAGAGAGTGGATGGGACAGCATGAGATCTCAAACCCTTGTGCACTGCATGCAGCTGCTTTATGTTTTGGATAAAGCTGAAGTCCTCTACATGTCAAGGGTTTGCCCATATAATTGTAGGAAATATTCTCCAGAGCTTGCCCTAGGAGTGCTTAAGATCTCATCTCCTATGCTCAGGTACCAATTTGGCCTTGACAGTATTTCTGGAGCATTAACCTCAGCAATGCAGATCTATCCTTAAGTCTGTATTTTCAGAGGGAGTGAGCAGGAAATGTGTCAGAAACACTCAAAAAATTGGAGTGAAAATACATGCTCCTGTCTGAACTGCTAGAAGACAACAAAGATAGAAAATAGAAAGCTCTGTTTCAGTTCTTAGAAAATATGGTGATAAGAGATATACTTAATAATTTTGAATTAATGGAAGGCAAATAGCTTTTTAACATTTTGGTTACACCAAAGGTTTTTCTGTTTTCTGCCTTCAACAAACCTGAAACAGTGACAGGTATGTAAATGAAGAAGTAAAAAGTTAAATAAAAAGAAAGGAAAGCATGATGTTCTACTTGGAATAAAGGCTCACAATATTTTGTGTTCCACACATTTTTTATGTTCTATATGGACATATAGTTAACATTACAGGGCTTTTTTATATAGCTCTTTTTAAGAGTAAATCTTCTCAAATGTGTACTGTGAGACTGAGATGGCTACCCCCTACAGAAAAGCACAAACATGATAGTTTTAGTGTTGCATTGTAAAATATTGCGGGGCTAACCAAGTTTATTATTCACTTTGGAAGGTATCTTTTTTTTCAGTCTTGTGTTTTTTTTAAGAAGTTAAAAATTTGATTTTTAAATAGTTGTCCTCATTGAGCAAGTTCCTTGTTGCTGACTAAATTCAGACAACAGAAAATTTCTTTAACACACAGTAAAGAGGCATTACTTAAAAGTAGTATGGCAGTTCCTGGAAAATCTTCAAGCAGGAAATCTTGCGTCTGTCTGAATAGTGCGAATGGTCAAAAGGACAAAAGATTGTTTTACTGTGTGTAAAATTGAATATTTAAAGCATGAAGAAGTTTTTAATTTACATGTGGTTGAGTCTAGTATAGGAAATAGCTGTTTTCTCAAATGTCTGATATAGGCAGTGCCTGAGAATGTAACTGATCAATCAAGTCATTGCCTATAAGCTTTTTTTGGTTGATACTCAGGTTACTCTAAACTTTGATAAAACTGCAAATGATGAGTGTTTTAAGATGAAAAGCTAAAACCTCCATATGTCTTTGAAAGAGGATTCCTCAAGATTTTGGACACCCTAAAAGTTTACTAGTCCATCCCCAAACCAAGGCTACCTATAACCATTGATGAAAGAGACTGAATACTGTTGGTCTCTGGCCAACAGGCCATGAAATCTAAATTATTTCTTCCACTTATTCCAACCTACATCCAGTTAAGTAATTTATTTTCCTTTGGACCTTTCTTTCTTTTCCATGAGTTTCCAATTTCTTTTTGTAACAAGAGATGATACAAGGGCAGTATCAATGCTGAACAGTTCAAGCAATGTATTTGAGTTTAGAGAGAAGTCATGTTGCCAGTGTGACTTGCTGGGTTATAATTTTTGGCAGCACAATAGAATTTTTGTCAATATAGCAGGATTGTGTCGTGACAAGAGAAGTCTAAAGTTGTTTTGACACATAAGTGTTTCCTAATCAAACCCCTGCTAACTTGCAAATACCTGCATCCGGGGTGGATAAATCCCAGTGCTGCTCTCTTGTGGGGAAAGGGATAGAAGAGGAAATATGGGCAAGGCAAGGTAGGGATGAGCACATCTTGTGCAATCCTGACTGGTCTACACCTATGTGTGGTCTTCTTTCAGGCGCAGCAAACACCTGTCTTCAGCTTTGGTTCGTATTCGGTGCTGCACCAGATGAGCAGACATCTCTGATAACAGTGTTTTCTGTCTGTCTTAGTCTTCTGTCATAGAACAGGAGGAATCTGCTGACAGAGATAACTGCCTCCCTCTCCTCTCTCTTCATGAACTACAGGAAGACTGCAGGTTAGCAGCTGTGAGGTGAAGCCTCCCTTGAAAATCCACAGTAGGATCAGAAAAGAGGACCTAAAGTTCCCCCTTCTCTTCAGGCAATGCTTCAGAAGAGGAGAAAAAAAAAGGTAGTTATTGAAAGAACCTATTTCTCAGCACCTCCAAGACTGAAGTATTGTTTTCTTGCTGCTTGGAACTAGTTTGTGGCTTGTTATGCTTATTTTTTGCATACTAGCTGTTCTAACTGTTCCTACAAAATACGTCGCATTCTTTATGCAGCATGTTGGCATGGCTAACACAGTTTAGGGAAGGGCAGGTGCTTAGGAGTTACAGAACTTTATTTTTGGATAATGAAGTCCTTTATTTGATAGGAATTCTTAATCTTACTGGACATCAGTACCCAACTCCGTAAAGAAAGGATAAAATCAGCATGTTAATACATGCTCACTACATGCAAACAATATCTTTTGCATCCTACACAAGACTAAGCTCACTAGAAAAGTCACCACTGATTTTGGAAAGTTAAATTACAGTCCTCACATAAGTATTTATTACTGAGCCCATGATTATGCTCATAGAAGGCATAACCATTTAGGTATGAAGGCCTGTTGCCAAAATGTTGATGCTACTCTTATTGTTGTATGACCTTTCCTATGTTTCCAAGAAAGCTTTGCTGTGCTGAGAAGAATCTCCTGACCTAAGCTTTTAAAAAGATTGGCAGACTGTTCTGAGTGGGAGGCTGCATGAGAGCAAAGGATAAATATTTGCAATACAATGGAGATAAAGAGGAGGCTGGAAATGTTACTGAAGCACCAAGGCTTTATTTTACTTTTGAATTTGGGCAAGTGCCAAAAGGACTAAATCAGCACACTGGAAAATGCAAGAATGAACTCTCTTGAAAGAAAAAGATAAGCTACTATCATCAGGAGTACAAATTTTATCCTGAATGTGACTCTTGGAATATTTTCACATCTGAACATGAAGTAATACTAATGGATAAAAAGTACTGTGTTTTTATTTCCAGCCCATATATATATGACTTTGTAATTTACGTAAGTATTGTGGTGGTGTATTAACTTCCATTATTTATGAATCTATTGAACTTTAAGGGATGTGCTTACAGTTGAAGGACTATAATTTAAGGGCAGTTCAGTTCACATCATAAATATCCTAAAAGGTCACGTACTAGCTTACAGTATCATCTGAAGGAGAAGGAACTTAAAGGCAGAGTGGTTTTTGTCAATTTAGAAAAAATTTTGTCAACATTATCATTCTAGAAATCAACATGTACCAAGTTACCACCCTGTGGGAATATTTTTACATATGTTTTTGGGAAATGCTCCCATGGATATTGTGTTACTATGGGGAGTCCCTCCTCCTATTTCTTACAGGACCTCTTTACTCGGGTGAAATAACTGAACTGACATCACAGAATTCAGTCTGTCTTCATACAACATGGATATTGTAGTATCAAAATGAACTAGATTTTTAACATTTTTATTTCTCATGTCTGCCTACACTTGAAGTACCATAAATACAAAAGGCAATTAGGTCAGCTTTACATTTGTAAGGTGAGGAATCCAGAATATGGTGGCAATGAAAATTACTGTTTGCCTGGAAACCTTATGCTGTGTGAATGATAAGCCTGTGTAGCAGTTCAGTGTAGTTTAAATGTAAGTTGTTTTCCCTGAATAGAGATCCCCTCACCAGTGATCATCACATCATTGTATCTTTGAAAAAACTTTTCCTAGGACATGGATAAAATATTCAGGTGTCTGGTTTGGATCGTAGGGGGCAGTAAAAGTAACAAGAGACTTAATAGGAAACAAACCGTTTAGTTTTCTAGGGGCTCTATAAACTATGGAACCCCGCTAAGGCACTAACTACATTACAGATACAATGACCCGACAATATTATGCAATCAAAAGAAACCCTAATGATGCTGCTCTGAGCTGACTGCTGGCCTATGGAGCAAGGGAAGGAAGAGAAGAGAGGCTGCTTGAAGATGGTACTGGTCCCATACCAGAGCTGCAGAAAAAGAATGACAGTGAAAGGAACCCCTGGGGGAACCCAAAGGGAGAAGATACCACAGCTCCTGTCATCGTGTGGTTCCTCTGCCGGCACTGCCTGAGCTCCCGTGAAACTGTGCTGCTGCCCTTGTTGAGGGAGATGAGGCAAAGCAAGCTGAGATGATGGCACGTGGATGAGGACTGAGGACGAGCAGCCGTGCTTCTCTCAGCAATGAAGGAAGCTGAAAGAAGCAGGACTTCCATGCTTCTGTCTTTTATGGGCTGCCCATTCTCATGTTTTCTCGGGGCAGCCTCCCAGGCATGCTGCTTCCCCGTTAGACAGTGGTGCGGGGGCGCCACCCCTCCCAACGAGATCTTGCCATGTGGCCAATATGATGTTTTCTGCCAAAATGCCCATGTGGCTGCTCTTGCTGAGAGGAGAGGGGCCACCGCTGCCACCCTGCCAGCGCCGCAAATGCCCAGGGCCCAGGGTCACTGCCTGTGGGCTGCCCCCCGCCGCCACGGGTCCGCTCTGTGCTATGGCGCTGGCCTGGGGACTGGCACTGCCCCGCACACTGGCGGCTGCCACTGCTGGGGTGCGGTCCCGCCCCCCGCAGCCACCAGCATGGCCACCGGGGCCAGCTGCCGCCACCAGGGACAGCCACCCACTGTGGCATGGCTGCCAGGGGTGTGGGAACCCCGGGAGAGGGGTGCCAGGAGGCCCCTCTCACCCCCGGTGGGGTGACGGCACTGGCCCTGCTGCTGCCAGAGGGGGGCCAGGGCCGGGCCAGCCCCCCCACAGGCACCCAGGGACGGACCCAGAGCACGGCCCCGGGGGTGCCCTGCGGCCAGGCACGGCCTCGGGCCAGGTCAGCCCCACAGGCACCCGGACCCGTCAGGAGGCTCTGCAGCCCCTCTACACTACAACAGGTAAAATTGGAAATAGTCTATACAAGTCTACTCAGTAGTGTGAGGAATATGGCTTCATCTGTAGTATTGTAGGATTATAGAAGCATAGAATGTCCTGAGTTGGAAAAGATCCACTGAGATCATCAAAATCCAACTCCTGGCCCTCCTTAAGACCATCTTCATCTTCCGTGTGCCTGAGAGAATTGTCCGAATGCTTCTTGAACTCTGTCCCACTTGATGCTGTCACCACTCCCCTGGGGAGCCTGTTCCGGTGCCCAAACACCCTCTGGGTGAAGAGCCTTTGTCTAATATCCAAACTAAACACCACTGACACAGCATCATGACATTAGTAATTGTTGGTTTCTTGTTTCTTGGTAGTCCAAATGGCAAATAGCGACTTATCATTTCCATTTACCTTTGCAACAGAGGGGGAAAACAATAAAGCATTTATTACCTTTCCGTATTAAAGTGAATGGATAGATCATACTGAAAAAACTGGAATATTTCATTGAGTTAAAAAGGATGCCTGTAAAATTTCTTGTTAATTCAATTTTGTGCTATTGTTTTCTGCCATATTAAAAAGTACTAGAACAGATTTATAAGAACTTTTCATTGTAAATATGCAAAGGAGACTGACAACTATAAAGTGAGGCACTTTTGCTGGATTATTAAGTTTTCCTAAAAGAATTTAAAACAGCATGCTACATTCACATTCATTGTCAGCAATGAAATATGGAGCCCAATGTCTATACAAGTAATTTGCACATACATTTTTGTTCATCACTGAATGAAAGCCGGAAAAGACCCTCTTTTTTATTTAAGCAGTTCCTAAATGTGAGTCTCTCACACTGTATCATTATTTCGTATGCCTTAAAGGACTGATCTGCTGGTGCAGAACAAAACAGTAGATTGGCCTTTAGTAGCTGCTGATGGTCTTCTGCTGCTGGGCTACGTTCTAACAGAGCAGGCATCAAGGTGAGATCCTGTTTTATACCATCTGGCTTAAAACAAACCTATTCAAATGTGGTGAGCTGAGGTATCCATCCCTATTCATGAAAAAAGTTTATAAAATTATTTTTAACGAGCTAAATTCTATGATCATTTTAGTACTTTCATTCTCACGATAAAGACAAATTATTTTTGTTTTTTAGCAGCAAAACACATGCACATCAGTTTCAAATTGCAAGATTTCTGATTTGGGGTTAATTAAAATGCTATAAAATTTCCAGGAAAGAAAAAATAAAAAAAAGCCTGTGGCTCTCATTTTTTTCCCCTCTCATGATTGAAAATAAGCTGAAGGAATCAGTGGGTTGTCAGAGGTTATGGCATAAACTATTTGGGCTAAAGTAACACCAAAGGGAAACACAGGACAGTCCAGGTGAAACTCCAAAGAAATTTAGATAAATAAGCTCAGGAAATCAAACTACTATACTTCAGCACTTTCTTTCCTTAGGAAACAGTGTGATGAAAGCCCACATTCCTTAGTGAAAATGTATGTTTACTGACTCCTCTTAACTATTTCAGAATCAGGATTACACCCACTAATTTCAATGAGACTACTTGTTAGATAAAGAATGACAAATCTGGTCCTAAAGTGGTAGACTTTCTTGATGAATGTGCATCCTAATTCTCAGTGACATTTAAGTGAATGAAACACATGTACAGAGAGAATAAAATGCCAAAACGTGTTGCTTTGCCAAGTTGCCACAGTTGGAAGCTTTCAGTAAATTTCCATGTGTTTGTTGATAAATCCTCCATTTTGAATAAAATATTATTTCATTTTTAGAGTAGATTTAGAGTGACAAGTCCTTAAGCCTAAGTAATACCTTGCTTTTTTTTTTTTTTTTTAAACACTTGTGAAAGAAAGTAATTACTTTTTTCCTAGATATCTGCAAGAAATGTGAATTTTCTGGTAGCTAACTTATTTGTTATACAGATGTACATTTTGAAAAGCTCAGAAGAAAATATCAGTTCAAAGGTCTTAAATGTTTATTGCTAGAAGTAGAAATGAGCTTGGTTAATTGTTAAACAGTGGACAGTTTCCTGGGTGATTCAATATATCACAGGAGTTAGGTGGCCCAGATTAAGAAATCAGAAATAATTGAACAGATAGATTACAAAAGCAACCTTAAAATGGAAAGAAAACTAGAGAGGAATTCACTTACCATGAATACTATTGTCTTTAAATTTCATTATAGTTTTTTTTTATATTGTGCTATAGCGTGTTTCAAAGCTTGTCAAACTTATGGAAACGCAGTGAAAAGGCAGCTATTAATTGGAATTAAACAGTGATTATTTAATTATTTATTTTTTCAGTAGTCAGGAGACAGTTCTATGCACTCTAATTAAAATTTAATACTGTAAACCAACAGCAAACACTTTTAATTAGCATTAGATTGCTCCATAATACTAGTTAACATAACACCAGCTCCTTAACGGGTATTGCTGTTCACATAGCACAGCAAGTCCTGAATTAAAAACACTGTTGCTGTTTCATCTGTCAGAAACCTCATGCAAATCAGGGGGCTCTGTAATGACTATACAGGAAAATCACAATATTTGCAAACCAAAACTATACTTTGCTCAGTTAGAAAAATCCATTTCCATGTGTATTTATTAACCTCTCACTCTCTAAACCTGAGTCCTGTATCAGCTCAGCCTGCAAAATCCATCTGACAAGTACCTGGGATGGTAAGGAGAGCCACAGCAGCTCTCAGCAGGGGCTGTTCTCTCTGACCAGCTGCTAGCAAATGTCCAAAGAAGATGTAACTATACAGTTTGCATCACCAGAATAATCTCACTATCCAGCCCTGTGACTCAAGTTCTTCTCATTTATTAAAATAATCAGAATCCAAATTCAAGACTGGATGTTGGCCAATTCATTCAGAAGTTTTTGGACACATTCTTAATGTCTTCCACATTTCAAACTGCACTGTCTCATGAATGTTTCCTTCTGTCACTGCATTCCTAAAATGACTTCCTTTCATGGACCAGTATGAACTGTTTGTGACTGTTGGCTTCTAACAACAGGTTCCATCTCCTTTTCAGTAGCAACATTTCTAACACTATGTAGCTATTGTATTTTCTGTCCAGGGAGGATCTCTGTAGTACCCCAGTTTAGACATTGCCTCTGCAACTTGATGAAAAACCTCGAAGTTGCAAGGAAAATTACCGTAAAGGATTGGAAGGTTGGAATGATTTGTTTACCAGTTGTTTTCATAAATCTTGAAAATCTGTAGCATTTTGGACCAACTGAAGCTCAATCTGTTTCAAAGCTGAGTATTTTTCTGCAGAAATTTATAGAAATTAATTGTAGTCAATTTAGTTACAGAATTAATCAAAGTCCTGGAAATGTCACACTGACTTTTTATATACATATCTATTGTGGCTATTATGGGGTGTTTCAAAATCTCTTGTAAACTAGAAAACTTCTTAAATGTAAATAGATTAATTACAGTTTCCAATTTGTCCAAATTCCCCATTAAAAATGTTATTTTAAACATATGTGATCACTTCTGAGCTCCACATATATTTTCCTTTTGATTTTTTTGCCAATATCAGTCTTATTAGCATTTAATTCACCAATATGACTGCAAAAAGCTGGATGTTTGCATTACTGAAGGAGATGTTAGTAAATGTGGTAGATCCAGAAGCTCCTTGTAAAGTCTATGTAGTCAATGAGCAGATGACAGTTTTAGCAAATACACATTATGTCATTAATCAAAATAAAGTTAAAATACATGCCAATTTTAATATACGTAATGAGTGAGGATTGATGATGTTCTATAAATTTATTCTTAATATATATTAGCTTCAATATACTGATCATATGGTAAAAAGTATTACTTCTTGCTTGCATCTTGTTTTGCTAGTTTTGTTGTCATCTAGTCTTCACCACATACAGGGACAACCATGATACCTCACTGCTTGTGATCATACCAGCCTCTCTGCCCTGGGGAATGGTGACCTCTTCTCTTGGCTGAGAGCCTCATATGACAAAGTGAGCCAAGAATAAAACAGCAGTAGGGATGTTACCTGCAGAGGAACCAGCCAGTGTCCCAGAGAGAACACTGCCCTCTCTCTGTACGGACTAATCACAGCAAACACGCACTCCAGTGGATACACCTCCTTCACAAAGCCTGTCCCTGGCAAATGACACAAGACTGCACGTGAGATTCACTGGGATTGACTGATTATGGATCAGATATTTAAGAATTTTTTCTGGTTTGTTCCTAACTTGAGATGAAACTACTCCAGAGCAACCTACCCTGAAATGAAACATATAATACTGAGTATCCTGGTTTAGTCCACAGGTTTACATAAGATCATGCTAGCTTCTAATAATTTAAGACTTTATTATAAAATAAACCTTTCTATATTTATATTTTTCAATGATCCCAAGTCACAAAAAGTTTCGATTTCAAATAAGGACTTCCACAAAGTTCAGGGTTGTCAGAATCAACAGTTTTGGTTCAAAGCCATTCGAATAATGGCTGTTTACAGAAGAGATGGAGTGACTCACAAAAAGAGCTTTCCAGCCAAACTGTAGCAATACATTTCTAGAAAGTAGCTAGTTTCTCTTCAGTTGACAGCTTCTCACTATGATCTAAAAGGGTTCAACAGCAGTGATTTGTAGCACTCTTCATTTTCAACCATGTTTCACAATTCATCAGTTTCAAACTTAAATAATACTGTACCCCACTGCAATTGTTCCTATAATCTTTTTCTTCTCCAGTGACCTGATCTGCAGAAGTACAGGAGAAAAATCCCCACTGTTCAGCACTAAATATAAATCCTGCATGAAACAGAAGTCCTCTCTTTATCTATTCCATTGCTTTGTTATTGCATTTAATGATCTGCCTATGACTTCTCTTATTTTCTTCCTTTTAATAACTAAGGAAGAGCAGGCAAATCCACTGTAATACACTCATCTCCTTGAAGTTTCTCACTTGATAATTATAGATAAAATGATGTTAAAGAATACCAAACCCCACAAGTTTAAGGGAGCAGACGTGCAATGTATCTAAAATATTATACTCTATTGTACCTAGCTGTTTATTATAACCCTCCTTCTCTGAAAGTCATACAAGAACCCCAAGACACCAAATGGTGTCAATTTTATTATTAGCACTTTTTGGTGTAGTTCCTGCAAATTGCTGGAGATATTCAACATTGAATGTTTTTGGGTTTAAAATGTTATTTAAAGAAAAAAGAGATACATCCAGGATGTATTTCTCCTTTCCCAGTGCTTATCTCTTTAATAGCTTGATTCATATACTGTCCAGCTCTGATTTTCAAAAGAATTGAAAAAGTAAGGCAGGAAACGGAATGTCCTACTTTCCTTAAAATCCCTGTTATTTCCTTAGTTTTGTTGAAATTCTCAGCATATCCTACAGAGACTTTTAAAGTGTTGGCTTCCTTATCAATGTCAGAATTTGCCATATATCTGAGAATTATCTCCTATCTCTTCTTGTTCTGTGTGACAGTGGATTCCGCAATAGCAAATCAGACTTCATCCTTCAGAAAAGTCTTGGAGTTGAAAAGTTTTTATTTCATGGACAGAATTATGGCAAAGAAATGAGCTAGATTCCTCATGTTCTATAAGCAGTGGGTAAGGTGAAAAGGGACCAAATTCAGAGGAGATACATAAGATCTGTCTGGAATGGAAATCAATTCCTACAGAAACCCCACTGGATTCAGAGAGTACCTCATACCTTCCCTAATCTCTCCTCTTGCTCAGAGAACAAGGTAGCTGCAGAAAGTCATTTGTAGGTCCTTGAACTTGTGCACCTTAGCATATTTTACATATGAATTCTATCTCTACATGAGTTAGAGAAGCAAAATTTTCCTAGAGAAGATCCTTTAGGGTTCCCATTGTGAGACCTTAGCAAGTTAGGTCTGTTCTAGTTCGTAACAGTCCAGAGTTCACTGCCTGGCTCCACATCAGGGAATGTGGCCAATTTGCATTAACATGCCCAAGCTTTCTTTTTCCCCAAACAGAATAGTCACCTCCAAGATCCTTTTCTGAACAATGTGTTACATATGGTGTCCCCTGAAATGTGCCCAGCATAAGGAGATGCTGTTGGCAATTAGCATATTCCACGAAAAACATAGGCAGGGTAAGTTCATTCAGAAGAATTGCATTGTCTCTGCCACATTTTTCCAGATGCAGGGCAAGTTATGTTTACAAAGCCTTCAAAATCAGGATTTCTCAAATGTTATTCAAATGGGAGATACATAAGTTGAAGGATCAAAGGATTATTCATAGAATTATAGAATCATAGCATGTTTTGGATTGGAAGAGTCCTACCAAGGGCAGGGACACCTTCTGCTAGACCAGGTTGCTAACATCCCCATCCAAATGGGTCTTGAAAACTTCCAGGGAAGGAGCTGCCACAACTTCTCTGGAAATCTGTTCCAATGCCTCAACAGCTCCACAGTAAAGAATTTCTTCCTCAGATCCAATGTAAATCTCTTTTAGTTTAAACCCATTCTTCCTTGTTCTGTCACTAAATGCCCTTGTAAAAAGTCACTCTCTGGCCTGAAGACACCCTTTATGTTCTGGAAAGCTGCTCTAAGATCAGTGTTGGAAGGAACCACAGAAGCCCAAGTTTCATACCTCCTACTGAAAGCAGGGTCAGTTTCTGGATCAGGCCTGGATTCTCAGAGTTAGGTTTTGAGTCTAGTTGCATTTTGACTGCTCCTAGGGATGAAGAGCTCACAGCCTCCCTGAACAGGCTACTCTGCTGTCTGCCTTCATCATGGAGTAAAAGGTTTTCCTCATGGCCAATTTGATCTTTTCATATTACAGTCTAAGCCTGTTGTCTCTTTTATTCACACCACTGCAGAGGATGTGGGTTCATTCTCTTGATATTTCCCTGCAGAGCTGAGCAGGTGATGATGAGACCCTGAATTCATCCAAGCTCTCAGCCTTTCCCCATGGGGCAGGTGCTCCAGCCTTTACTCACTGTGATGGCCCCTCCACTGAACCTGTGCCATTTTGTCAGTGATTTTCTTGTACAGATCTGACAATGGATGCAGCATTCCACGAGTGCTCTAGCGAGTGCTGAGCAGAGGGGATGGTCCCTCTCTCCCTGTGAACTGCTGTCCATGTCCCTGTTGATACATCCTGGGAGGTTTCTGGCCATTCCTGCTGCTGTGGCGCTGCTGGATCATGCCCAGCTCCAGGCACCAGCCCCAGGGCCCTTTGGCAGAGCTGCTCCCCAGGCAGGACAGCCCCAGCCCATGTGGCTGCTGGGACTTGTCCTTCCCAGGCAGGGCTCTGCCTCTGGCTCTGCTGGATGTCACTGGGCTCCAGGCAGGCCCTTCCCTCAGCCTGTCTGGGTCTCTGACTTCAGAGCACAGTGGATGCTCTTTGCCAAATGTTTCAGCTAATTTTCTTGAAAGAATTCTTTCCCTACCAATCTTTCTTCTCACATCCTTCTTCTCTCTTGTAGGCCACTGTCATTAGTGATGTAAATCCAACAGATGACCACTGCACTCCTGTGGATATTTTCCAGCTTTCATGAAGTTTTGTTGCCTGTGAAATTGTGTCTCCTGACATCTTTGAGGGCATAAATTATTTTCTGCTGTTTCAAAACATTGTGTGAGATATTTATTATGATATGAAGGGGAATTAGTTGTCATGATTTAATGACAATTTAGCTAAAAGATAAAAAAAGCAACAACAGCCATCCAACTTTCAGAGTAAATTTTAGAATGAGAAACTCTGGTTCTTCAATCTAACCTGAACATGCTTTTCCTACAATACAAGCCCTTTCCTGCTATTGGCAATATCTGCTCATACAAGGTCTGAAGGAAGTTACATCTTTCAAACTGGAAAGCTGGTAGACTGAATTGGCAGTTTGGGAAAGCACAACATACAGAAGAAGGCGAGAGCTTGATATATTTGCTGACATTTCATCTTTGTTCATGTATTTTTTTGACTGACAAATAACTGTGGAATGAAGATGCATAAGGAGACCTTTTTAAAGAGAGCAATGAATCAGTGTTTGAGACTGATGTTGCATATGATGACAATTTCCTGGCTCTCTACAGTATTTCTTCTGTCTGAAACACTGTTCTCTATGTCATGTCCCATAACTTGTTTTCCTTTACCTCAAGTCCCCTCTTCCCTAGTTATCTTTCACTCTAAAATATACAATTTGTACTGTTCTGTTCTACTTTTCCCTACACTGTCATTAGTGTCCTTCCTCTTACACAGATGCATCTTTAACAAACAAAATTTTAAGAGTGGGAGCAATAGCTTGAAGGTCAACATCAAAATATTCACTGTGCTTCCCTAAGGAGAGTCACTGTTAGATGCACAAATATAGATGCCTGTGAATAAAGACACTAATACTTTATTACCACTGCAACAGAATAATTGGTACTCTAATTTACACCCTCCCAACAATACCTATCTATCAAGAGGTAATGAGATATTTAACATGTTGTTACTCTGTGTACACACATGTTTTATACATAACAACCTGTTATCTGCCAGCTTCAACCAGCACTGTACAATACTATTAGATTCTTTCCCCTATAATTATCCTAACATATGTCTGGGCAACCCCAGTAAAGGCAAATAATATGCACAGGATATAAATCATGACAGAATAAGGCCATGAACTCTTTTAGTTTGGTATTTTATATTATTTCGCTTTCCTGAAACTTCAGCTACTTAAGACAAATGGATTTTTAAAATGAAAAATCTATTCATTTCTCTAAGCAGATGGCATAATACTTACAAATGCCTCTTTTACATTTTTATTCAAGAGGAATAAAATGAACCATCCAGCAGAGTAGAATATGGATCAATATGTGTTTTCAACGGCTCTTGGTTTTATTTTCACTGAAGTCAGTAGGTGTTTTGCCACTCATTTCCATGGGTGCAAGATCAAGTCCAAGCTAGAATTTGTATCAGTGCTGTGTATCTTCTTTTTAGGTGCACAAACACTCCAGAAATATTGAAATTCCATTGTGTGTGAGCAAATTGCACTCAGAAATGTGGAGTTCCTCCATAACCTGAAAGTTCTGCCTTCACAGAAAGTCCTTCCAGTTCTTCCATTCAAATGGCTGCTCTCGCAAATTATCTTTCTCAGTAAAATTTTAAACACTTTTTCCTTGTTCCCAATGCAATTAGCACCTGGGTGTTTTCATGGTCATATACAGTAGGTGTTTTCTGCCTTCTCTGTCTCTTCTGTACAAAGAACTGCAGTGAAAGGCTAATTGTATATTTAGTAATGATGCATGGTAATTTCAGGGATGACTTACAACAGGATACTCTCTCCACCTTCCCTGGAATCTTCTACATGAGCAAAAGGTATTCTTCTCCAACATCAGGTCATCTCACCAATTTTTCAAAATGCTTTGTTACTTCAAAATCAAGAAACAGCAAAATGAAATTATTCAGATTAAAAGAGAGTGATTCATTAAAAAATAACGAAGAATGTGCACTACATATAACATCAGGTGGAAACAACCCAAACTACACTGTGTTCTGTTCCACAAACATGCTGTAACACATTGACAAAGTGATTTTAACCCTCACTTTGTTTCTCTTCCTTGAAAAAGAATCCCTCACCCACAGAGAATTTTTTTTAATTACACCAATGTAATTGAACTGGAGTGAAGGGAATCTAGTGCCTCCAGTTCTTTTGGATTTCTCATAACATCCTTGTCTGTTAGCTTCTTAGACACCAGCAAGCAGCAAACTGTTATACCAATTTATTTTCCTAAAAAGAAAACCCTTATTTAATAATAAATGTGATCTTTACAGAGGCATTACTTTTGAATTTTTAAGGACTATGGAGATTAAATGATTTTCAAAATTAGACTGTTCACAGTTTTCAACTCCTTTTGATTTGCGGACAATAGCAGTTGATACAACATTGGGTGTGCTCTCATCATGGAGCAGCACTGAGAGAGGATTAGGCGAATACTCTAGAAACTTGTGCCCATCACTTGGTATTCCAGATTTACATCTTAATTTCCCCTCTGTTCAGAAAATGCTCAATATATTTCCATATGTTTTCATCCAGTTAGCATAAAGTGCCAGGGTGTATTTCATATGTACAGACATTTTTCTGAAATACAGAGATCTGTAGCTATTGGATAAATAGGGCTGGAGTCTTTCTCGTAAAAACATTTTATTTCCGTTTCCAATTTCAGATCACCTTACTGGGACTCCATTTATTCTCCTACAGTCAAGAATATTAGAGAGATCAGTCCTTTCATTTATACAGTAAATAATTTGGAACAGGGACTGACTCAATATTTGTATCACTCTCAATGTATTCTCAAATTGATTGACTTCCAGTCAGTACTACCATATCAATGTTAAAACAGAGGTTTCATTTCATATTAAGGTAGATATTAGCCGGTATTCATGGAAAACAAATTTAATACTGGCTTGGATGAGTATCTACACCACACAGTTCAAAGTCACAGTCATCAAATGTCTGAAAGGAAGCATATCCAATACCTAACTGGATGGTCAAAACAGCTCAAATTGCAACTATCAGGCACTTATGATGAATTGCTCATGAATAAGCAGCAGGCTAAGGATTACTGACAGAAGCTATTCTGAGAAGAATTCTGAACAAATCCGGGGGAAAAAAAATCATGCTCTTTCAATGACAGTTCACAAACAGAAAGCTGACATTTGGCAAACACATAATTCAACATGAATTACTCAGTCAAGACTAGTAATAACACCTAGCAATTATATAGTGCTTTACACATTCAGTGGATTATACAAACTCTGACATTAATTAAGTTGAACTGCCTCTTCTCCTCTGCTCTTTGCCTTAAAATTCTCCTTAGTAAAAGACTTAGTTGGCATACACAGATTTTCACACAGGCCTGATGTGTGACTAGCCAAAATCTTTGTGGGTAAAAGCAAATACACGAAAAGAAACAAGTTAAAGTCTGAGGTAAAAACACAAAACTTGTCAGTTTACAGTACAGCATAAATTAAGATTGATGGATAGTTGTTGTGACAAGTTGAAGATGGACTTGCTATTTCCCAATTACTGTCCTTATCACTGGGAGGAGGAGGACAAGGAAGGATTTACCTGCTGAGTTGGTACCAGCTGAAACCCCGACAGCTGCTTCAGGGGAAGTTGGTGGTGCAGAGTCCCTTTTCCCTGCAGTGCTCATCTCCATCCTTCCATAGGAAGAAGCATCGCCGTCACCATCACCATTTCCATTGCTGGAAATATTTACAGATTATTTAGTGCACTAGGTATGTGTTAAAACACTTCAGAGAGTCAGGAGACATAAGGTCTTCACATACTTACTTACTTTTTCTTGGTGTGGAACAGCTTCATAATTAAAGGCAGCACTTTCTATTATTTCTTCTAAGACTTCTATGAAATTAATTTTGTAAATATTGTCATCTACCCTCTTTGTTCAGGTAGCTGAAGAATGTGTGAAGTTGATTAGTCTGTAACAAATACAGTGTTGCTGATACTGGCATAATCCAAATTTTGGAGGATGTCTTGAAGAGATCAGAAAATAGAAATTGTTCTTAATACACTCAAGAGACTGCATATCAATTTATAGAGATGATACATACTCCAAAGAGACAAAGAAAAATAAATTAGCCCCAGCATTTTTAGCCGATGAGGTTAGAAGGCAAACTCATTAGCACATTCATAAGGCATTTGCTTATCTATACACCAGCCTTCTGTTGCTGAGCAAACCTCCAGAGTATCCCGTGGTTCATTTCTCTGCCATTGTAAGTGGTGCCACATGTATAGAGTTCAATATTGCCCTAGTTATTCAGCACTGGTGAGTAACCAATGTGCCCAGTAGCCACTCACTCAAGTGTAAGAAAATCAAATGGTTCATAGTCTTTGATCTCATTGCATTTTACTGCTTGTGTAATTTATAGGGCTGATAATTGAAAGTGGTACAGGTTCCCTGAGTTAAATTTTCTAGTTTTTTTCTGCTCATTTTCTAATGTGCCTCGATAAATGAAGTAGGTTGGCAAGCATAATTACAGTCCTGGATTTTGATATTTTTTTCCCTCTCTTTAAGATTATATTTAGATATAGTGGCAGTACAATTTTACAAGCAGCTTTTCTCTAACTACCATATGCTGAGTCTCTCCCAAAGCTCAAGTCCTTTAGGTGCAGACTCTTAGAGAACATGTAAGTTTCTGACAGACAACCACCTGTCATGTAATTGAACGTATGCATTATAAATTGCACGTCCCTTTTATGGTTAGAGAAAGTGAACACTCAAACTGAACTTTCATAGTTCACTAATAATCAATAGCTTCATATTTTCCTGAAATCTTGATATTTAGATAGAAGGAAATGATGATGTTCAAGACACACGCAAAGTATGTCTCACTGCATCTTCATTACCTCTACATCTGCCTCAGGAAGCAGTTCCTGACTCTTCGGCCCTGAGACATAACTAGGATATTTTGTGTTTTCAAAGTGATAATAAAGTGAGATAATCTGGTGGGGAGGGCGGCAGTGATAAAAAAAAAAAAAAAAGTGAAATCTGTGCTAGAGCCTTCTGGAGCAGTGTCTCCAGAGCATGATGCCAAAAGTGTTCACTGCTTGCCCTGCAGCCTGTCCTCAGGGTATGTGCTTGTCTTTTGGGCACAGGGCCTGCTGGCATCATGTTTCAAGTCTGTCAGAGGCTAAAGGAGCCTGTTTTGGCACCATCTACTTCATGTTTTCTGCCTCAAGTGAACCCTGAAGCAAACTGCTGTGCCAAGTGTCCCTTGGCTTCCTCCTGGGGGAAACAAGTTTACTCAATCAGAAAGAGCCTTGGAAAGGTCCTGGAATACCTGCACTAGGAGTATCCAACAACCAAGGCTGTGGAGCTTATTTTCTTAGCAGCATAGTAGCCTCTCATGATGCCACCTGGTCTTGCTATACTTACTAAGGGCTGTGTTACCATGGTCAAACAGATAACAAATTATCACCCACATCACAGTTTACATGACTCTATGAGCTTGTGGACCTTCTGGTCTGTAAGTTGTAAAGAGCAAGTTTTTTGTCACCTTCTGTGTATGGTCCTTGTTTTAATATAACAATTCTTATTGAAGACACTGTATTCTTTTTTCTTCCTATAGCATCATTTTCCATTGCATATTAAATAGGTTCCGGAGAAAAGGGAGAGAAGTGTACTGAAAGAGTGTATCTCTGCAAAGTGACTATCAGCGCCAGAGATCTGCCTTGCAGGCACTAAGCAGGCATCACACCCTTTTTTGGACAGCTCTTTCAGCCTGTTACTTTCACAAATAGTAAGAGTAATTAAAATGATAGAAACAAAAACATTGACTCCTACACACCTGTTTTCTTAAATGCTGCTTAATATTTACTTAATTTTCATAATAGTATTTAGTGCATTCACTTCTTTAGATGGATCTGTAACCATAGCAACAACATCATCATCTCATAACTCATTCTTTAAAATCACACTCTGGAAACAGTGCATTGTTCCAACTTGTATTGTTTACTCTGATGCTTTGGATAAAAAAATGACTGAAATTATTCAGCTGCTGCTGCTGCAGCTCAGCAGCCACTTCCTACAAAAGCACTTTTCGTGTATCCCTAGGTATCCCTCAAAACTTTTTTTGAGTCCAGTCTGCATCTCTCCTGAGGAGAGGAAACCAAGGCACAAATATATTTCCTGACTTGTCCACTCTGCCAGACAAAGTGTAGGGGCAAAAAGAGGCACCACAACACATTTTCTACACTTCCAGGCACAACACTCACTGTTCATCAATTAAGCACTGAGACAACAAAGAAAGGAAAAGATAAAAATGAGACGTTTTCCCTTAAAATTCAGGCTGAAGTAGAATAATTCCAGTGGTCTGAGTACACTACTGTTTGGGTAAAAATTCCTTCCAACATCTAAGTAACTGGCCATAAAACATACTCAGAAAGCCAGTGTGGGATTTCTGTTGCTTACACTGCTATTTGTTTACTGTAACTTGAATTTCAAATTTATGCTGAATTCAGAGCAGAACTTGACCTCTTGTTTTCATGCAAACCTCCACTACCAGAAAAAAAAAAAAAAAAGAAGCAGCAAAAATAGCCAAGTAGTTTCTCAATAGGATGAATTTCATAGTTTCTTGTGAGGCCTTTCTGAAGGGTGCAGTTGGGCTGCTTTTTGTATAATATGACATATATTTGCCCTTACCCTTTTATTGCTATTCCCATTAGAATAGAGAGGTAAACATTTTTAATGATGATGTGTTTTCACCAAATATTCAACAAATATACTTCATGTCAAGTTAGAGGAAATGAGGCATGAAGTACTGCAGGCAGAGTTCATATTAAGCACCACAGAGGCTTGAGAGCAGCTGCTGCAAGCCATTGTGCTAAAATTTCACTTTGAAAAAGGTACACTTCTGTACAATAGGTTAAAATGTTTCTAAAGGAACCATTCAAAGCCTTTTGTGTAAATCATTTACATTCCCATTGTGAAAATAATTAAATTCTAAAATATCTAGGCAGTTGAAACACCACAAATGTTCGTATGATTGGCATTTGTGCCTGAAAATGTGGAAATACTCTTCAGATGTCCTTTGCAAAGGCTGCAGATTGTCCTTGGTTCTCTCTGCTTTGGAAATGGAGCATGTAGGATAAGATACTCAAAGTTGCCTACCACAATAAAACACCCATTTAGTTCAACCCAGGCACCTAGACATCTGTTTTGGGTGTGTACCTGGGGAAAGGAGTCAGAATATGTGAGATCAACAACTCTGCAGACTCTCAGGTCAGTGAGGAAGGAGAGGCAGGAGATGCTTTGGGGACCAGAGCCGAGATTCCCCCACAGCCCGTGGTGCAGCCCTTGGTGAGGCAGCTGAGCCTCTGCAGCTCAAGGAGGCCCATGGTGGAGCAAACACTCGCCCACAGATCATGGAGAACCCTGTGCTGGAACAGAGAGGTTGTGGCCTCATGGAAAGCCTTTGCTGGAGGAGGCTCCTGTCAAGACCTTTGGAGAGAGGAGCCCATGCTGGAGGACGTTTGCTGGCAGGACTTGTGACCCCGCAATGTGGCTACACTGGAGCAGCCTGTTCCTGAAGGACTACAGGCTGTGGGAAGCACCCACACTGGAGAAGTTCATGGAAGACTATCTCCTGTGGGAGGGACCCCATGCTGGAGCAGGGGAAGAGTGTGAGGAGTCCTCCCCCTGAGGAGAAAGGAGTATCAAAAACAATGTGTGATGAACTGACCACAGCCCCTGTTCCCCTTCCTTCTGCAGTACAGGGAGACAGGAGGTAGAGAAATTGTAAAAAAGAAGGGAAGGGTGGAAAGCAGGTGTTTTAAGATTTATTTTTTGTTTCTTGTTTCCTGTTCTGATTTGATTGGCAATAAATTAAGATAATTTCCCCAAATTGAGTCAGTTTTGCCTGTGACGTTAATATGATGACTGATCTCTCCCTACACTTTTTTTGACCCATAAGCCTTTCATTATATTTTCTCTCCCCTACCCAGCTGAGGAGGGCAGTGATAGAGCAGCTTTGGTGGGCACCTTGCATCCAGACAGGGTTGACCCACCACACGACCTTAGTAAATCTCTTCCTTTCATATAATTAATCCTTCTTTAATACCACAGATTTTAATGAGACATGAGGAGCTGTTTATATTTTCTTGTTACCAGATTTAGAAAGTAGCACAATGATTTCATTTTTATACTAATATACCTTCTAGGCATGCTGACCATAGTCTCTCAAATGCCATTGATGACTCATGCACACAACTGTGGTCATTCTTTTGCCTGCCTTTTCCTTTGATGCTCTGGCCTTTCAACTTCTTTGTGATTTCTCTGCTCTTCTGAGCCACTCTGTGTCCCCATCTGACCCTCACTGTCTCCAACCTTTCATATTAGGCAATCTGCTTTCTATCATATTAATTTTTTAACTTCTTTATTTCTGCTTCTGTTTATGCATGGAGTTTGTCAGACTCCCTTGGGGCAAGGAGGGAAATTAATTTTCTTTACTGACAAGAAGCACAGTTTTTGAGCTGTGGATGCCATGGTATATGTCATGAATGATGAATAAAAGAATAAGAATACAAAGGACAATAATATGTGAATGTGACACAGTGGGTGTACCTAAGTGAGTGCCAATGAAGGGAAAGAAACTATATGAAATTTGCCCTCTCCTACTTTTTTTTTTTTTTTTAATTTAAATGAACTGAAAAAAGGGAATAGATAGAAGAGTCATCAAGTAGTAATGTACTCCAGCACTTTCCACAGAGCTGCTTTGTAGAAGAATGTGTGACTTTGATTTTTATCTGCTCGCAGCAGAAAAATAAGAGGACCCAGAAACAATCAGCCAGCCATCAGACCATTGCCCTCAGGTTCTTGACCACCTTGTTTTTCCCTTGTTCCTGTGCCCTCCATACTGTTCCCAGCCACAGACTCTCTCAGGACTTGCCAGGAAGTGTCCTCCTTTGTACTCAGCACTGTCCTCCTTTGTACTCAGCACTGTCATTTTTTTTGTCCATTTTATATGTTCTCTGAGATCCTGGGTCAAGATAACTCACTGCAGCTCCCTTTCCTTGAATCACTTTTGTGGGTCCTCACACAGTGAGTCTTCCCTCATGGCAGAGCTACCCTTCAGGAACATTTACGCTATGCATTTCACCTTCCCAATGAGCATGGCTGGAAAAAAATATTTTTCATTTTCCTTATTCAGTGATATAGTTGGATTATTTAGCTCAGGCTGTACTTAACATTTAGACTGAGGCAGATATCTAGTATGGCAAATTTGAGCCTTTTCAGTAGAAGACTGTGTGATTAAAAAACCTCAGTATTGTAACAAATAGTGTCTGGCAATCTTAATAATAAGCATAATAACTTTAATAATAATAATACTACCAGCAGTCACTCATAATATATGCATTTTCCTTCATTATTATGGAAGATTTCCCTGTGATATTCTTTAGAAATTACATTATCTTTTGTCTCTAAGAGTAAATTATAATTGACACTACAATTTATGATTTGAGAATAGCACCGTGACATTACATTTTTCTAAAGGCTGCTTTTATTCAGATCACACAATGGGACAGACTCCACACAATAAAAAGGATCATATAGTTTGTCTTTCAAAGTTAGAGAGATAACAGTGACACAACCAGATTTGGTCTATCATTGAGAGATTTTTGCCATACCTCTGTTTAAAGATGTGTGTAACATTCTTAAATGTTCTTCTGTGTCAACCAATATCTCCTCTCTCTGTTCCTCACCTTTCCAAGACCTTTCCAAACAGATATTTGTAGAGGAAAACAGTTTCCAACTGTTATTTACCATGTCAGGGGAAACAAAAAGGGAAGACAATGTGAAATTTAAAACTAAGTACACAGCATTTTCTACTGCCATCAAATATAGATGGAGTTTTGCTTTATGTTTTTGGGGGATTGACTAGAAAAATCTTGGCATGCAATCCAGGATATTAATGGAGGTAATAATTTTCAATATTTCTTGAAACTTAAGAGAGAATTTCTTAAAAGTGTACAGAAATTCAGAGGCCGTGTTAATACTATGGTTACCTCATTGCTTAGATTACTTCAAGGGAACTAAAGATAGCTTCAATAGTAATAGCATAATGTATGTAATTTTTTTCTTTTCAGTTTACCCACAAGGGGTACAGATGTTGGCAAAAATACCTGCATAATAGAGATATTATACAGCTTTACTAATGTGTAATCAAAGCCTTAGAGAATAGATACCAAATGTTATAATGACTTTCCTTTATTTTCTTCAGACTTGTTTAGTCATAAAATCCCTTATATAGTTTCCCAAATCAAATTAATACCCCACAGTAATACTGAGTATGACATAAATGTTCCCTAAGTAAGTCTAATTTAGCACGTAATGTGCAGAAAAGTTTTACACTCTTCCTGTAGGATATTTTGCTGAAATTACTCTAAATAAATCAAAGAGAAGGTACCAAAATAACTTCAACGAGTCTCCTGTTTTCTGAATGTTTGCATGTTGGGCATAACTGATTCACTGTCTAGTATGCCCTGGAGAGTTATGAAATCCAAAAAAGGAAACATTATCTGTTGAAACAGCATAGTATTATTAATGAAAATAAAACTGAATTGGAGAAGGAAAAGAAAAAGCCTACTAATTAACATAAGGCTACTGCAAGCAGATCTATTATTTTACAATATTGAATAATTAGCATTTTTATTACTGTTCCATTATATAGGCACAATTTGCTTATTTATTAAAGAGATGTGAGGGGTTTTAAATTTTTATTAATATGGTTTCATGCAGCAGAGGATTGCTTTACTGGAACAAACTACTCCAAATCTTTTTTTTTTTTCTCATTTTTTTCACCCACTTTTAAAGGAATGGGAGGTGATGAGCTCAATAAAGCTGAACTTACTCTATCTTTCCATATGTAAATGTATCATTACTATGACATTGCAGTGGGTTGTTCCTCTTCACAATTACAGCTAACACAATGCAAAAATAAAATAATGAGCTATATTTCCCTACAAGAGTGTCTGACTTCTTGGAAATTTCATTTGGAAACCTGTCCTCAAATGATTCTCACTAGGAATCACACATTCTGTAACACCCACATCCATTGACACAACCCCGTGCCCTGTGAAAATGTTCTAAAAAAGGGCATACGACAAAGTATACACATATTTCAGCACAGTCTGAGAGAGACACAGCAATCTTTAGGACTTTTTGAGTATCCTCTGGTGCCAAAGAGGAATGCTGCCCCTGTGTATTCTGTTTGTTGCTTGGAAAATGTTTGACTGTTTTTAATAACTGTGTATCAGTTCTCATTGAACAAAAACTGCAAGAACAATTGCACAAACTATGGTCAGTGTCCAAATAGCATTTGGCAAGCTCCTCTGGATTATGGTATTTTGCACACAGTTGGGTTTGCTGATCAACCTAACAGCTATTTATTTATTAGTGGCGGAAGTAGGATGGAATTCTATTTATAAGTTATGGAATATTCTGACTTATGGAACAGTCACAATAGCAGCTTCAAATAACATCAACATTTCATTTTTATTTTTCTTGGCTTATCTTTGCAAGCCTAATGCAGCAACAAAGTTGAACTATTCACTGTCTGTATAGTTATGCTCAGGCATGCTAAAGCACTCCAATGACTGCCTTCCAGAAGTGGATCTTTTACCCTTTTGCAAGGAGAGTGAGTTGGCAAAGATTTTTACAACTTTAGTATAATTTATTTAGACACAAATATTCCTGAGAAAGAACATTGGCTTGCAAAATGGAAGTATAACACAAATCTCAAAGATAGAGCATATAATTGTAGAATCCACTTATATGGGACAACCTCCCCTCTGATATTTAAATATTGATAAGATTTCCAAGTCTTTATAAAGCTAAAAATCATCATTATTTCTGATTTCAAATCAGACTGACTCCTAACTGACTGTAGATATGAAATTCAGGTGTTCCTGAAGATCCTTATCTAGAATAAAAGTGATAGAGTAGTCTGCATTAACAAAATTACAGTCACATTCTGAAATAAAGAGCTATTCATGGCTTTCATATGTACTTAAAACTTATTATTAAAGACATATGGCATAAGTCAGAATTCAGCTTGCATAGGACGGAATACATCTGTGATTTTGTATGAGGGGTTTTTTTAATTTTTTTTCTCCCATGGTGTTTTAGAAAATCTCATCTGAAGTTAATAAATAACTGTGTAAAAATAACAAAGCCAACTAACCTAATACAGCTATTAGGTTCTTTTGAATAGAGTGCCATGAGCTGGGAAAGATTTTAAAGAGATTATGGGCTGAAGATAAGAATTCCTCTCTGGCAGATCCCTCTGGAGGTCATGCAAGGAAAACAAACAAGAAGCCATGTGGCCAAAAGATGATCCCCTAGCAAACAATTAGAGGATATATGGGTCAGAAAAGGGGGAGAGAAGGAAGGCAAAATTGAAGACAATCAGTTTTTCAATATGATTGAGATGCTAATGTAAAAATGCTAATGTAAACATTGAGATGATAATGTAAAATGCTAAAAAAACTGAAGGAGAGTAGGTTCAGATGAGATATTATGAAAAAAAAAAAATCTTTACTGTGAGGGTGGTGAGGCACAGGGGTTGTCCAGAAAAACTCGGAGAAGCTGTGGGTGCCCCACCCCTGGAAGTGTCTAGGGCCAGGCTGGATGGGGCTCTGAGCAACCTGCTCCAGTGGAAGGTGTCCCTGTCCATGGCAGGGGCGTTGGCAGGTCCCTTCCAACCCAGGCCATTCTGTGATTCTGTGATGTTGCTGATGTCCCCGCTCTTCAGCTGCTGAAATGCCATGTACTTTTTTAAAGGCCGTTGTACATGATCTGGTTGAACGTTCCTCAGTGGTTCCCTCTGTGTGGCGCAAGAACAATTGATGTGAAGTACCTGTCCATGTGTTTCATCGGTGGTGTCCTGCTTTCCAGATCAGGCTGCTCGAGCTACTGCAAAGGTGGCAGAAACACTGTGTGTGCTAGTCCCCCTCCTACCTCCCTGTGGGATCTGCCTGGCCACTGGATAGACCAACTGTACGTGAGCAGCATCCTGGTGTTTTCTCAAACAGTGCTCAGTCTATATGTGCAATCTTGGTCTGCACAGATGCACAAGTAGGTCCCAGATAGATGGTACCTGACAGGTACCAGATACGAACAAATTAGCTTTCTGAAGGCAACATCTAGTTCTGCCTGATTTCTATTCCTAGAAGCCTTGGTGCCCTCTCTTCCTTTAGGGCCAGCAATTGCTCTGAAACAGACTGAGAAAATGATCCCTCTTTCACCCATGATGTATCACACATGGCTTAGCTGAGAGTGGAGGGGCTGAGTGGTTTCACTCCCTATCAGATGCCAAATCACTTGTGAAGTATGGAACACTCTGAAGTAATTATCCCAAAAAGCACGGCATCTTTTTTCAAAGAGTTGGAGATAATGTTAGTGCTCTGATCACTCTAATGAAGAAGGAACTGCCTCAGGAGGAAAATTTCATTGGAAGGAGAAGTTTCAGCATTATAGCTTTGTGGAGAGTCGGTAGGTATAGGACAGAGTGACTGGGGATTGTACAAACGGGGCAGATTTGCATTGCACATTAAGAAACAGCATTTGTCAATGAAGCTTCGACTTATAGGAAAAGAAAAAAGTTTTACAATCTCCAGCTCTTGGAATTATAACAAATGTGAATTCTATCTGAAGATCTCAAATGCACTTAAATCATTGCTAAACTAATTCTCTGAACAACCCTAGCTGAGAAGGCTGGAGAGAATGAAAATGAGTTTTTTGGTTTTTTTTTTCCACTTGCTGTGAATGCATACTGGCTGAAGTAGAACACTTGAACTAAGATAGATTCCACAGAATAAATTAGCATGTGCTCAGCTGAAGGTTGGAATGTGTTTTCTGGCTGAAAGGACTTGGAAAATAACAATATCTATTTACAGAAGAGTTTCCAAACAGAAAAAGAAAAAAGTGAAGAAAAGGAAAAAATACAACTGGTTTGAAATGAAGTGGTATATTGAGCATTTATATAGTATTTAGGTAACCTATTTGCTTTTATATATTTTCTGTTTCTCTGATTTTTTCTTTGTCACAATTTTGTTTGTTTTGTTTTACTACAGTTTCCCCCTCTAACCTGTAACAGCTGTCCTATATTTAAATGACGCTTTGGCCACTACTTTTTCAGAAGTAAAGATAACTGCAGAAGTGTTTTCTTTCTACACTTTTCAAGTAATCCTGTACTAGTCTGTAAGAAAAAAAAAAAAAAAAGACTGAAAAGTGAGTTGAGAATGAAGGCAGAAAAGGAAAAAAGAAAGAATGATATAAACTGCTGGGAGCATCTAATTTTTTCTGATAATTCCACAGGAATTTTAACCAAACTAAAAGGATCATTGGCTATTCAGGATGTAACAACTCATGAACCACAAAGGATATTGATGAATACAATCAGAAACAGAGAATGCCAGTTATTCATTGCTTTTTTTTTCCATTCAGAATGATGTTCAAGACCTTTTGACTACTTACTAGTTTGTCTTTTTCCCCCCCACCCCTTGTTTCATTTTCATGTGTTGTCATATTGAGATCTCTTTTAAAATAAAATTAAAACTGGATACTATTGAAGGTAATTTTTTGCTGCAAATAAATCATACAGAAAAGCTAAACCCTCATTATTATTGCCATTATAAGAGAAAGAAAGGTTGCATTTTTAGGATATATTTTTCTCTTATACTCAAAATGTTATTTAAATTGGGAAAGCAGACTTTTGTAACCAGAATCCCCAAAACAACTGTGTACGTACTAGTGAACTAATTACACTAAATTTAGATTATTTCATAAGCCAAGGAAGGTTTTCAGAGCTGTTATCATCATTACAGGCTAATTATATGTAATATATCAGTGGTTTTGCAAAACTGATTTTGTCTCTGTTTTTTCCCCTTTCCACAGCCTCTGCTTATGCAAGTGTTGTTAATTCACTTTTCTAATTCATCCAGTAAGACTGGCTACAGCATCTCTGTGAAATTTGATGGAGTAATGGGTCTATGTAAAACAGAGGTATATAACCTGGGTGCTTGTACCTGCTCAGGATTTAAAACTCTTTTTGCACAACTGTCTTGATAATCAGTCCTGGGAAAGAAAATGGTGTTTACACTGTTGGCAAACACCCCATGTAGATGTGAACAGCAAGTGGGAAATCAGTCTAAGTGTAACTCCAGTCTATCTCAGCAGGACTGTTTCTATTCTTGAGATAATTTCTTTACAGCTGGCCTGGGCAAAATCTCCAAGGCAGACATAATCAAAGGAAAACCAGGAGTGTCTTAATGCATTCCCATGTGGCCAGTGAAGGATCTCACTGAGCTGAGTTAAAGCATTCATCATGTCATTTTGTGCCTGAGCTCTTGTGCAGAGGAGGTGAGAGTGGCTCCACCCTGGGAAATTTCACCAGTGCAATTCAGTAGAGTAGCTTCACTTAGCCTACATAGATATATCTTACAGAACTTTACTAATTAGTGTAGGCTTCATAGCACAGTTCCTAGTGTGGCATAATTAGAAGGACTGCTGGTCAATACGTATGCAATGTGAATCACTGAGTCAGGTCTCCAGGTGTGGGAAACTGAAAAACATGGAAATATAACATGAAAAGAAAGAGTGCTACAAGAAAAATGCATTTGTATTCTGAAAGTACAATCAGGGTGCAAGATGACAGAGTAGATCAGAAAATGACCATGCAGAAGAAAAGCATCACTCAAGGAAAAAGGAAGTGAGCAGATTGTCATGATGGAACTAGAAGAGACAGTTCTCTCAGGGGGCTATACAGAATATGTTTGTGAAAAAACAGGAAGCATAAAAATGCAATGCCATGCAAAAGAACTCGGATAACAAGCGAAGAGACAGTAACAGGACTGAAAGAGAATGATAATGATAAAGAAAAAGAAAGGTATTAAAAGAAACAGTAGAAATTGTGCCTCAACTCTTCAACAAACTCTGCCTAAAACCACAGGTGCTGAACACATGATGAAACCATTTTAAGGCAGGCTTTTTTTTGCTGAAATCTGAAGAAGAGTTTTTATCTCATGGAAAGGGCAGCAGGTGAAGTACTCCAGTGCTAATCCCTGGTTGCTGAGATGCCTGATTCAAGCCATAGGCAGCTGCACATAATTAGAGGTAACTGAGGCTGCTCTAATCTGTGGCCAAGGAGTGTTCAGACAGTCTATTGCTACCTCTCCACTTTCTATTGAGCTGCTCTGCATACGCCTTTTTTTTGGCATAGTTGTGTACCTCAGTGAGCATAAGATGCTCTCTAAAAAAGAAAAAAAACAACCTACTGTTTAAAGAAATAAAGGTAAGGCAGAAAACAAAAATGCCTTTTCTTTTGGTCATTCAGACACCAGCAAGGTCTTCATGGCAGAACAGGTGGAACGAATTTGCAAAATGCCTTTGCAATTACTTACAGTATGATAAAGTATTACTGGTGCCAAAACACTTTAGTAGAAATTTTGAAGAACAGACCTGTTTTCAGATCTGTTTCACTTATATGTTATACAAATACATATAGATGAGAATTACAAACAATATTTTATGTGGAACAGTAAAAAGAGAAAAAAAAAATCCAGAAAGGTCAGGACTCTCTATGAGGCCTAAAGCCCGTCAGTTTTGTGGCTACTGACTGTAAGGTACTAAGGGGGGAATGTAATGCAGAACACTGCTAAAACCCCTCATAATCTAGAAGTTTCAGTAGCTAAAGAATGGAAAAGATTGGTTGGATCATGCTGCTATTAAAGCAGCATTGATGATATTTCTTTGCCTGTATCAAGATTCATTCTCTGAAGATTATTCTAGTATATCTGTATAAATGGTATCATGGTTGTCATAAAATAGAGCAGGAACTGTACTCCAAGAAATATTGCAGCTGGAGACAATAAGCACATACATTAAATGGAGGGAGTTCATTCTTGCCTATCTGACAGTCATTCATCCAGCAAGAAGATGGATGGTGGGTGGGGGAGTCTGGAGAGGATGCAGTTTTTTTATTTCTCTGTAATAAGAAATTGTTCTCATCAGTTTCTGAAACACATTACAGGCAGTGTAGAAGTTAAAGACTCATTTCCACCATCTACCTGTGGAGAAGACAGAAAAATGGACTCCTCAGTAAAGGAGGAAGGAGCTTTCCACTGTCATTTTAGGGTATCTGTGCAACAGAGGTGGCTTTTACTAGAACATCATACATTGAAAAATTTATTGCTTAAATTCGTATTGAATGGAGCTGTCTGCAGATGTAGGTACAAGCTCAGTGACAGCTTCCCCACAGTAGTACTCTGGAAATGTGTGAGAAGTGACAAGGAATAAGCAATCCATTTTCCAACAGTGTGGATCAACAGAAACCCTAAGTAAACCCCAAGTAAAGGTGAAGAAATGTGGTTCCTAGTGCAGGAATAGCTAGTTCAAGTTTTCACATCATCCCTGTGAACTGTAAACCTACAGCTGAATCTTAGACACTAAAAGAAGTGGTGCATGTAGAAAACAAAAAGAATCAGCTGCTAGAACATGATTAGAATTGTGTGAAGTTCACTTCATTAGGTTTTATCTTCAGTACTTTACACCACAATACTTAGTATTAAAACATGTCAGTTCAGGCAGCTATTAATATCCTCCGAGATTTTGAAGCAATTACATTTAAAAAAGGAATTGCAGAAGATGTGCAAACAGGAATGATGTTATAAAGAAATTAAACAAAAATCTTAATTTCAAATCCAGTCATATGGCTGAGAACAGGAATAAACCTTTGTTAAATAAAGTCTTAGTGACATGAAGAAGTATTGTTGCGTGAATTGCATGTTTCTTTCTAACTGCTAAATATTTGTCTAATGTTCATTTGCTGTCACGTTTAGAACTGTAAGTTCCACCAGAAAAATGGGGTGTGCTCAATAAGATGCATTACTTACTATGTATCTAGGACAACAGCACTAGGGACTGTCATGGACAGTGGTCCTAACACAGGCTGTGGCCATATCATACTAGGTTCCTTTCAGTAATTTCATTGCAATAAATGATGGCAATAAACATTTGCAATTCTAAAGGAGAATGAGAACCATCTTGGTTCCTTTTTTGGTCAGATATTTCTCCAGAAAATATTCCAGAAAGTTCCAAGAAAATGTTTCAGTGCAAGTGAAGTTGTCCGAGTTTTTATACCTTCATACCCTAGATAAAAATTGAATCCTTTTAAGTTATGTTCCACTCTTTCCTTATAAATTCCTAAACAATATGAAACTTACTTTGGTTTGGATCTTGTTACAACACCTGATTTAAAACCTTGTTCATGTTTGTGCACTTAGCCAGAATTTTCAAGGAGGTTTGGGTGAAGTGTAAGCTTGCATTACATTCAGAGAAGAAAATGGCTGAACACTTGGCTTGGCATTACAAAATGCTGACTTTGCAGCACAACAGCTTGGCAGATGCCACAATAATTTTACCATCTTAAATTTTTTTTTTTTTTTTTTTTTTTTTTTTTTTTTTTTTAATGAGAATTCTCATGGGTTGTATTTTCTCAATGATTATATCTATGTTTGAGGATCTTGTAGGTCTTACTTAATTTGTCTTACTTGATTTTAATCTACAGCAAAACATAAGTGTAAAGATCTGCAGAAGCAAATGAGGCAAATGATGAGGATCATGAGGCAAAAAGATACTAAGAACATGAACACTTATATCACATGCACATGTACTTTCCTGACCTTAATCCTTAAAGAATGGCTTCATTTTTGACATGCTACAGCAATTCTTTAATTTGTACTTCAGGAAGCTCATGAAAAATTGGTGAGGAGCAGATGGAGGGTGATTCTAGGTAACCTTTTTATACAGTAACAAACAAAATAGCTGCAATATTAAAAACTACTCAGAGTAGATAGTTGAAACTGGTACTGTGAAATGACTAACTTTTGAGAAAAGTTAGCCAGTCATATACAATTTGTAATATGAAAAACATAGAATTACACAAAGAAGATAATCGAGTTTATTTTCTCAGCTCAAACTGTAATGCACTATCAAAACAACAGTATGGAAATCATTTAACTTTGTGGATGAGTCGTATACTTTGGACTCTACATAGTTAAAGACTGAGTGAAAAACATTTTTCTGAATTTATTGAGACAAGAACTAGAATTTAAAAAATATTCTTTGTGGTTATCAAAGTTTTCACTTGTTTGAAAGCAAATCCCTTTAAAATCATCTAGACTCTTTCTTGCCCTTTCTCTAGTAGTACAGCCTAGGTGTTAAATTTCGTCTTTTATTAGAGAAGATTTTCAAAATTTTTGAGGCTAAACAAATGCTTTCTAAGCCAGAAATATGAATTACCATAGTGTTTACTTTGGACTGTAGAGGAACAGAAATAAGAGCCTCAAAGTTTTCTTCCTAAGTGGCCTGATTCTTCTCTCAGTTACTGGTGTATATCTGCTGAATTTTCCAATTTAGAACCTGACCTTGCATAACTGAATTCAGCGATAGATTTGCAGTTGCCTTCTGGGAGATGTGTTGATGTCTTTAGTGAAAAGTAAACCACAAATTGTTCTCTTTCTGAACCGAGCTAGCCAGAACTGGAAGCTGAAATTACAGCTTCAGTGGAGTCATATTTCCGGTCCTGTAAGAAGAGAAAAAGGTGATGAGGAAAAATGAGAGCAGCTGTAGTCACCAACCTCTATATTTAAAGACATCAGGAATAAACAAGCAAATCTTTAAAATTAATCCATTTTCTTTGTCTATTATAGGGGAAGATGTGAAGAAACACCTTCTAACATGCTCTGCATTTCACTCTTGGGCAGGTAGACCTGAATACCCTGCATCACTCCCCATGGATATGTGTTCTGATGATATTATGATGATACCTTGTGTATTTTGGAACATTTACTGTCAAGCCTGTTCATTGAATTTACATTGAGTAGTAGCAGCTTTTACACTATGTAGTGTCACGTGCTTTGTCACAGCAGCCTCTGAAGACAGGTGTTGACGTTGCTTGTGTACGGGCATGAACAGCAGGATCAGAGCTCCTACAAGACAGCATGAAACTGCCCTAGAACCAGGCAAAAAAAGTAGTTAATTATTGAGAAACGACAAGTGCTTGTTGCTCACTGCGTACATAGCTCGGGGTATTTCACAATGAAATTTCCTTGAACAGAAACCTACTAGAAGATAAGGAAAAGATACTAATTATTGATGCCAGTATAGGTACAAACTTCCCTATTAATATACCTGTATGGGTGTGCTGGCTTATTTTATCTGCAAAGGCATATTCATTTACACTTTCTTAGTGGGATTAGCTATCTGTTGTAGCATATCCTAGGAAAGGCAAACTGTCAGTGGTACTTGAAAGCTTGAATTGTACTCTCATATCATAAATAAAATTTTGAAATTGAATGGAACTTTCAGGTTGGAGGCGAATATAAGTAATAATAGATCTAGAAGTTTATCCCCTAGTCCTGTCACAATATAACTAATTTCTAGCACATTACAGATTTTAATTCTGTAGAAACCAAGTGGAGATATAACAGTGTTGTAAGGCAATCACCTAACATCCCTGAGTTGCAATAGAGATGTGTCCATCGTGGTGAACTAGAAATAATTCATGACTTCTGCACACAGTGTCAGGAATTTCAAAGTTCAGGCATATACTTAAGATAAGGCTAAAGATTTGGACTTTGTTTTTTGGGTTAAATGACCAAGAAGTTTTCTTTGCTTGAAAGACATTTAAACTATTGTAGAATAGTAAATGGGCAATTCCATTCTTTGTTGCAGATTTCACATTAGCATTTAATAAAGGGGAAAAAAATCAGCTAATACTCCTGCACTTCTGCTTTCTTTTATACATTATATAACATACAGAAAAGCTACAGTGAATGAAAATAAAGGCTTCAATAATAACTACAGGACAAAAAATGGAATTAAGATTACCTCTATTTGAAGTTATCCTTCCCCTGTGTATATTCATTATTCTACAGTCTAATTACATGATCATATATTAATTTTTTCTCTAGACTCCAGACTCAGTCATGCATAGAATGGATGGTGTTTGCTGCCTAAAGATTTTTCAGCATTTGGTTCAGTGTGCAGCCCCAGGCCTTTCATAGATTCAAACCATATTCTGAAAACAACATTTTTTCATTCCCACATGGACTTTTCTACTTACATTACAATATCTAAGTGCCTAACCAATATTATTGAAACTAGTTCCTACCATTTTTGTGAGTTAAAGGGCCTTATGTCTTCCTATTTACAAAGGGAAATTGAGCCACAACAACTTCTGCCTGTGGCAAGTCGCACAGAAAATGTCAGCCAAGATGGTTAAAGTCAGGTGATGTCAGAGGTGCTAATTCGAGAATCTAGTGATAGAAAACATCAAAAAATCTGTAAGTGAAATTGTGCTTTTTTATAGTTACTTCCAGCATTCTAGGATATACTAGGAGTAAGACACTTTAGCCCAGAATTTCAAGAGCAATTATATAGTGCCTTCTTATAAAGTACCGGAGTAATAGGATCAATGCTTAAAGCTGCTATAGCTTGTTTATTTGTGAGCTGTGATCTTGCAAACAGAACAGGGTCATGTTAGGCAAATACTTCAGAGTAACTTCAGGAGACGTTTCCAAGGAAATTTTATGTGCCACAGGGGACTGTAGGAGCATGCTTATTCTTCAGTGAGTACTGCATAAAGCTGTACTTTCAATATGCTGAGTATCTCCGCCTTGTTATGAGTTTTCCAAGAGAAAAAAATGATCAGAACATGACTTTCATATTGGGTTTGTAGTGACATCTGTATACAAATCACAAAGACTCCAAGTTATTGTACCACATGTTACCACAACCTAAATAAATAAAAAATGTACTCAGCTATCTGGCACATTTTGCCAAATAGGAAGGCATTTTCCTGTATTATTATTGATTATTAATTTTTATTACAAATATTTTAAATGTGTTAATGTAGGTATGAAGAGACACAGTGCAGCATACTGGAGTAGACAGTAGTGATCACAGCTTTGTTTTTTCAGAAGCAGAATAAATTTAAAACAATTCAGATTAAAGTTCACAAAACTCCATGTTTGAATAGACACTTCCTGAAGTGAGTGTGTGAGTATGTGTTGCACAAGAGCTGGTGCAATAGGGTAGGAAGGAGTCGATTGCATTCCAAGTGTGGCTCTCGCTCTTCAGGTGTCAGTTACTGTTACTTTTGCATTTCCATCACCTGGATGAGGGTAATATTATTGCACAAGAACTTCTGTGAAACTTAATATAAACAAAATGCTTTGAAATGGCAGAGGGAAAGATATGATATAAATACCATAAATACTGAAAACTGTAAGATGTTGGTGATGGTTGCATACTTACACTTGGGTAAGAATTATGAGCTTGTTCCTTTTACTTGTATTGTTTATATTTGTCACAATATTTTTGAGATACATGTTTTACCCATGAAGGATCTTGGATTTTTATTTATTATACGACATTTTATTTCTTTGTTTAAAAGGAATGTTGCATGTATTTACCTACATGGAAATTTATTATTCTACTCAGGTGCATAAAGCCTTTGGTAATTGAAGCTGTAGTGTAGAATTTATGATGTTATTTGTAAAGAAGCTGACTAGTGAGTAAACTAAAAAATTCTATTCTCTGCCTTGCATCTAGAATAAACAAAATTTGGTTTTCCTAGATTTTAAACTTAAACCGACCTCCCAGGGTCTTACTGTAAATCTCATGTAACTTATTAATAACGCTGGCCTGAATTAGTAGGATAAAGACAGTTGTAAAGCTTATCTCCTACTCCACAGTTGTTAAGTTGTAAAATCAGAACACTTAGGCTAAGATTAATGCTACAAAAACACCCACTCTGGTTAATTCCCAGAAGCATTCTGGGACATATCAGGACAATAAGACATATCAGACTAAGCACCGTAAATAGTTGTAGCAAAATACGATTTTAAGGTAAGATATATGTGCTGTTGAGTTTATGGCCATTTTTATTTTTACCAGGCTATAAACCCAAGAAATTCATGGCCTGGACACTTCTCCCCAATGTATGGATGTTGCAGTTGTATAATATAAAGCATAAATGCACTCACAATGTACAGGAGTCTTGATTAACACCCTACCATCTCAAAAGATTGCAATTTCTGTAATATCCCAATGATACAGATGCTCTTGTGGATGATTGAATAAAACAAAAGGATTTGAAAATTATAAGATGAAATCAAAGATACCTAAATTGCCCCTGTAGTCCTCCTCTTCTAAGAGACAGTAACCTCTACCTCTGACATTTTGACTAAAATTACTTCTCAGGCACATTTTTGGGTATCAAAGATGAGGCCTCTTGTATCTTCTTCATCTTTGGAAAAGTATATTTAACTCAAAAAATTTAAATGGATTGGTTTGAACTACCCTTATCAAGAAACATACAAAAATCATTCCAATATGAGATGTAATCCAATCAACAAAGGTTAGAGCATGCAATTAAAGAAGCTATTTTCTGGCAACTGCTGTAATACAGCTACTGTGCATGATTTAGCTACTTAAAGAGCATTATGAGTTGAGCAGGACCAGCTCTACCTACACTTAAGTCTCTGGATCAGCCTGAACGTGAGTCAAAGCTTTGTGCTTAGAACATTAAAACAATCCACTATGCAGCATGTGCTGAACTGTAAGGAGCTGTGTAGTTTTAATTTTATTCCAGTTCTATGTTAACTCAGGAATTCCTAGGCATGTGTTTTTGCTAATTATTTAATTACCATATGATAGACTAATAGCATGATCTAGGTGCTGAATATCTAATCCCATAGTGGGATTTTATAATGGAGATGTCAATGACCTGGAAAAGTATTTATGCTAATGGTTTCCAATAATGGATCAGGGCTCAAGTTTTCCATGTGTGCCAAAGGCTCTCTGTATTTTACGGCACAGGAAACAATCTGCTACCTTCTTGATCTGTACACATCTGATCCCAAGCATGCAGCTTTTATCTGGAAACTGAACTGTTCTAATTGCTGTGACAATGCAACATCACAAACACAGTATTTCAAGAACAGCTTTTTTTTTTTTTTAAAGCAATAATATAAAAAAATCCTGTAACTGCCCCAAAATTCTCTATTGATCAGAAAACAAGATGTCCCCATCTAGAAAATCCCAGATGGCATTTTATGTGACCAGCAGTTTAGTTTTTTGATTCACGTACTATTTTATGTGCTATAATTCGTGACTACTGATTTTGAATCAACTATATCTACTAAAACAACACAAGGGCATAAAACCCATTTCTGTTTCAAAATACACCCTTTGAGGCAGCTCCTGTATTTTGTTTAAGGATTGTAAAGTATATATAAGTACAGCTGTGTTTTTGGTCTTCCAAGTGATTATTATTTGCATGACTTGTACCTGAACTGATTCATTATAGGTTCACCTACCTGCAGCTTTTCAAAGAAGCTTTTGGACTACTAAATCCTATTTTTCTACTACACCAAGAGAGCAGACTTTTGAAGGTGTTCTTGAATTTAATTTTCCTGTTACTATACAAAGGTATCACAGAAGACAAATCAGTATATAACAGAAAAATCTAGAAACAGTGACCTTTCCCTTCTTATGAAAACTGAAGTCCATGACTGAACACATCTCTTTAATCAGCTGAACAGAAAAAGATGAGATACGAACAAGTGGAAAATAGGAAAGACCAAAATGGATTTCAAAAAGCAGGGATATGCACCCAGAAGGCATTGCTGCAAACACGTCTGAGTGCAGAACTAATATAGGCTGTTAGTAGATTTACAAAACGTGTGAGCAAATCCTATTTTTGGATTAAATGAGTCATGTTAACTACACACAAGCCAAGTAGCTTCCTGAGTACTACAGAAATAACTTAAATGCAAACATGTCCTTCAAAGAATGTTGGTGATAGACATTATTATTATTTTTGGTTTTGTTTTAAATAGACAAATGACTTATTAGTAGTTGCTTGGGGAGGCTGATGATAGGAGAAGATAGGCTCAGGTTTGCCTATGTCCATATATAGCTGGATCAGGCATGCTCCCAGCCAGCTCAGTGAGTGCCACAACAGTTCAGAGTTTAAATTGCCTCATCTTCCTCCACCAGAAAGAAAAGAATGAGGCCACATTGACAAAATAACACTAGTCAGGAGAACACACCCTCTTCTATAAGGTAGGTTCAGTGCCCTCTCTCAGGAACCAGCCTCCTGTCCTTCACAAATGTAGCTGCTCCCTGTGTCAGCCCTTTTCCCTTTCCATGTTGAATTAGAAATTACTTAAGATGTGAAAGAAGTTGCAACTGGAGGTTACATGTCCTCCTCAAGGTTCCTCTCCAGTAGACCCAAAAAACTAGGTAACTGGCTGGAGTTTAGTAGTTAAGGTGCTTACAACAGATCTGTAATTACTTTCTGATTCCAATATCTCCACTTGTCTCTTGGGCATAATAATAATTCATCACATTTCACATGCTTTGATATCCTACATTTTCAAATGTATCTCCCTCAGTCATTATCCTGCTGTAGAGAAAGAAACCAGAGGGAAGACAAGCAGGTATGTTTTGGGATGATCAGAGTGGGATCCTGGGGCTGAACTGGTGGAGTATAAGGTAGAAACCATCAGCTGTACTCCTCAGACAGACAGATCTATTGAAATATGGATCTATTTTCTTAAGCGTGTAACTGGCCCTGTTTTAAACTCTTTATTTCAGATACAGCTGACTAACATGATTGACTTAACTTTGTCTAACAGTCCAACATAAACCAACATGAACCCCATCAGAATTAACTTTAAGACTTCCTGGAAACAAGAAATTGCTGTTTCCTTACTGCAGGAGATGTTGGATTTAGTTGTATTCAGAAATGATCACAAGTCCTCAATCTTTCAATTTCCTAAACTTACACATAATTTAAGTTTTATTTATATCATATTGACTAATTAGTCCACAATTAATAGACCCCTGCAAGGTGACAGAGTTACTGAAGCGGCGCAGAGTTCAACAAAGGCAAGGCAAGCTCCAGAACTGGTGCAAATAAAGGCAAGTGACTTTTTCTTAATTATAGTTGAGAACAGATGACTATAGGGCTGTCACCACCACAACACAATGGGGTGTTCCTGGAGTGTGTGGGCAGGTCATGGTATGGAGCTGTGGCTAGAGGTAGGATTTCTAAGAATATCTTTAGAGAGGGTATAGCAGAGAATGGGTTATGAAGTATGATAAGGATCAAACCTGGTGTTAAGTGTTCAGACTGCAGCATCCAGTAACTGTGTTTAATGTTAAACATCAGACAAACAGTAAGATTAGGAAGGAAGCCATTGCTAGTAGACATTGTCTTATATTTTGCTGTATGAGAGGATCGTGTTCTCTGATACGGTATTAGGAATAAAGTTAAGGATGAGGTACAGGCTAAAGAAACTACAGTTTACAAAACCTACTCCAAAGCATCTATAAGCTAGACTCTCAATGTTACCAGCTCTCTTTATTGTGTGTGCTTTATGGTAGCTTATCATTTTGTCTCCAGGCATAATTGTGACTTGAACCCTGCTCTTTTCATCATAACTCAGTCCTTCTGAAGACTGTATTGGATCACCATGTACACAACCCAGAAACCACATACACTTCCAGAAACCACAACAACGTAGTCTTATTTTTCTGTGAATTAATACTGAATCGTTCAATAATATCCTTAGTCAACAATTTGCCAGCACATGTTGGAAGTTTCCAACAAAAATAAATATTGTTTCTTGCAAATGCTACCACCTCCACATTCCTAACCATGCTTTTTTTTTAGGATGAAGGAGAAACTGGTTGTTTGTTCCTTCAAGAAGATTCACAGGCTATTTTAATGAAAGTGCAGGTGATGTGTTGTAGGCAAAATTTTAGTAATTACAGTCTGTCTGATATCTGCTGCTGAAACTATTCAATTTCCAGCAGAGAGTTTTAGAGTCTTTCCTTCAGAGACCACAAGGGTGTTATATTTTACAGAGAATGATACAATTCTGAATTACTATTGTGATTCATGATAAAATACGCCCTGTGTATTGGAGATTTATACAGGTGAACTTTACCATTCCAAAGCTAGTGGCTTTATAGATTTAGGTAAAAGCTTAAAACTCCAGCAGCTTGGCCAGCAAGATGCTTTATCCTCTCACTATTGGTTTGTGATTGAATCTCAACTGTATAATCAATCAAGTCTCTCATTTGTTAAAGCATTTTCTAGCCTGTGACAGAATGTGAGAGTAAAACCAAGAAATATATAGATACTGCCATTATATTTTCAGGCTAAAGCTGTTAGAAGATGGAAGCATGAATTACTAGAAAATACATTTTTTGCATAAAACAGAAAATTCAAGCAGAAAGAAAGAAAATAGGATTAGACAGCTTCCTATGTTTCATGTACAAAAGTTAAAATTTTCTGAGTTCTCTCTGCCCAAACTACGGTTGGTAATTTTGTGTTTTGCAAAGTATTACAAGCAGCAGAATTCATGAGCAGAACTGAACATGATTCTCAAACCCCTACTCTTTCTAGAAAATCACCCATATATATTTCGTAACTCATGACTGGAATTTGAAGTCCCTAAGTAATACCAAGACACAGTACTCCACATTACATATCATTAAAAAGCACTTTTAATTTCCTGAAACCTAAAAAAATCAACTAAGCAAAATCCAAACATGGGAAGAATTAAAGCACTTACAGATATCCGAACACTTTTTGGAAAACACCTGCAAGACAGTTGTGTGCATTTATTATTACTGATGTGGCCTACAATCAGAACATCAGTCAAGGACTCATTCTGTCACAACATTTACTGTCAAAAAGATAATATGTACCTATAGCTAACTGCTAGAGAGATAGCACTGACATATATAAATGACTTATATGAGAATTGAGTAGTTCAATTTTTTTTTCCTTGCACACAGCAAAAGATTGCAACAGATCAGCAGTTTAATTGGGATTCAAAATCTATGCTAAAAATACCCAACCAGGTGCTGCAAAACAAAACAGCAATTTTGTTTGTTGACTTTTCCTTGCTAGTCCTTTGCTCAGCTGTGTGGTACATTCACACTGGTTTAGCCTATACTAACAAATTCTTTGAATTTAGTTCCTTAGTTTCAGAATCTTCTGAAAAGAAGGCAAAAATATCCTTCCCTGAAATGTCTTTTTGTTCTTTATAAGGGATAACTTCCTAGTGGGATTTGATAACAGCTTGTGCAGTTATCTGTCTCTTTGATTTCTCACCTTTAGAGGACTTCTGTAATAACTATAGCACAGTCTCATGTAAAGATATAAAGCTCTTATTTTTAGCCATAGAAACATATTACTTAAGCATATGCTGAATCATATTATTCCAACGTGATTCAAAATAACACCACATCATACATTTACACACCCACAACCTGAGAATTTTGAAAAGGAGAAGAGAAAAAATAGGATTTTCTATGTAGTTCCTCTCACTCTCACACAAGGTTTGAAGAGCCATTGTTTGTTATTCCCTGACATGACCTCCCACCTTTACACTTACAATATAGCTGCAAAAAGTTCAAGATGGCTACAAGTGGGCAGAGGAAAGGAGAAATTACTTGTTATTGACAGCTAGCAAAGAGCTAGAGACCAGAATAGAATAAAATTGGTATAAGGAGAGAAAATGTGCATTGCAGCATGTTTCTGGGCAGCTATATAATCGTCTTAAGGCAACAGCCACATTGCACACCTGTTTTTGTAGTCACTGACATCTCAATATTTAATCTGTAGTTTGCAATTAGGCTATTGAAAGAAATATGTTCGTTTATTGTAATAATATTGACGAACACCAGTTATAAGGAGAGCATCAGGGCTCTCTGTGGTGTATGTCAGTAACTAACTGTCCTCTGATTGCCCTGGAAAGGTCTCAGACTCTCCTACTCCTGAAGAATTTATGAATTTGACCTCAGCAAGACAGATCCCACAGTCTTCGTCCTATATGACTGAAAGCAGGAGGGCATTCAGAAAGACAGTGATGCTTTGAAAGACACAGCAATACTGCAGTTCTTGGGCTAGGCTGCCGGCAGCACTGCATTGTCAGCAGGGCCAACAGTGGAACTGAACAAAAACATTAAAAAAGATGCATAAGAAACCTTTAAAGAGCTGACATCTGGATACAGTTACTTGAAAAAGCTCACTGCTGTGACTGACATCTGGGCTGAAGACCTGCCAAAAGCTACCTATTAAGCAGCAAGACTTTGCAGGTCTGTTGCTTGACGGGACATTAAGGGATGTCAAATAATGGCACGGTCCCATTTGGCTGGAGCAAAGCCCACGGCACTGGCTCTGCATGGAGGAGCTCACCGGGGGTCCCAGCCCTGCGCTCAGGTTGGTGCCATGGCACAGCACACGCCAGAATGCTTCCTGCTGGGCCAGGGCATGCTGGGGGCAAACAGTCATGGCCGGGGCTGCAGGGGGCCACAGCAGGCAGCAGCAGGACACCCGATGGCCAAAGCTCCTCCTCATGTCAGTTTTGTATTTTCCCCTCACTTTACTTTCCCTCTCCTGACAGCAGCAGTGGAACACCAGCTCTAGCTCCTGGCCTTGGAGTGAAGCAAAACTCCACGAGCTGAATCTAACTCTGGGAAGATTGCAAAAGGCTCAGAGATTACCATAATGGCTGTGTTAGAGAGCTACAGGAGAAAAGTAAAGCAGGTTTCACCATTCAAGACTTTATTTTGTGAGCACTCATATGGCAGTTTGCTTCATAGTTTGCTGACACTTGTCCTGTTAGTGTACAGATATTTTGGGCTCTCCAGGCATGAAAAACTAGAGCCTGTTTTAAAAATACCTCTTAGAAAGTATGATTGAATATATTTTTTATTATTTTTCTGTACTATTAAAGTTTTTAAGAGGGAGTGGTACTAATTCTTTGGAGTCTACATGATTTTTTGCCTAGGCACTAGCAGCAAGATAATACAGTCAGACATTTTCAGAGAAGACATAAATGTATATTTTCAGAGTTGTGTAGTAAATTAATTTGTACTACAGATTTCCACATGAAAAAATATGTTTAGTTTACTTTGGTTAACAAACAAATCATGAAATTTCTGCTGCAACATGAAATAATTGCCTCAATTAAAAAAATTGTTTTATCTGAATTTTATTTTGAATGGTGATATGAAAGAGAAGTTGATTATATGATGGTCATTATATTGATTTGGAGAGACCAACTTAGTCCATGATCCTGATGCACAAATGTCTAAAATTTATGCTTGGAGAAAACTTATATAACTATGTGGAAAGGTAATACATATAATGTTATATGACAGATTTATTACCTTATATTCCTTTGTATTCCCCAACCTTGAAAGTTAAAAGTCTAGAAGTTACTTTTTGAAAATAGGATTAAATGATCCATAAAGAAATTTCACTTATATCAGAATGTATGGTCCTCCATGTACACAGCTGAAAGTCAAAGCCATGCAGCAAACAGGAGGCTGCTTCCTGTTGACATTCATGACAGTGCTATCGAGCCCCACTAATTCTAGGAAGCATTTTGGCATCCTTACCATCTGCATGGCAAACGTTACCAAGAAATGAGGTGATAGAGAGACAGCAGAAACTGTTTAACATTGAGATATGCCCAGAAAAAGAGCCTGGAAACAGCGAGGTGTGACACTCTTCTTAATTTGAATGAACATCAGTTCAGAATTTGTAAGGCTTTTTATGGAAAGGGCCTCAAAGAACTTCAAGGCCTAGAAGAGTCCTGCAGATATCCAGCTTCCTTTCTGCTCAAAATAATTAAAACAGTGTTCTTTTCTGGCATAATTCATTTTTACTTATGTAAATAAGTTACCCTGCATTCATAATCTTTCTAACCCTTTCATCTGCTGTTCCTCTCTTTTTCTAATGTTTTGTGTGCTAGCATTTTTTTCCTGCCCTCTGTAGCCTACAAGTTCCTTATTCCCTGAAAAGCCATTTTACATACAGCTATGCTTTCCAGCCCTATCTTCCACAGCTTCATGATTCCTGGCATTCACTTTCTTAATTTTCTACTTTGGCTTTGAAAGCTCTGTCAAAAGCCCAGCTCTGAGCAGGGCTTTAAGACTTGATGGCACAATATTTGCCCAATTGTTTAAACCCTTCTCTGAGGCTTTTTTTGTTAGCTAAGAGAAATACCTAGGCTCTAAGATAAAAAATGTCCCACAATCTTTCTTGTTATGATTTAAGTCTCCTTCTAACAATCTTTCTTCCCCATTTCCAGAATGGTGTATATGACTTTTTTACCCAAAAAGATTCTTCATTGCCTTTATTTTTTTCCCACCCTTAAATGCTTGGGATTCATTAGAAGTATCTTGACCAATTTTTCTTGAAGCCAAGGAGTCTCTGTTACCTCAAATGGAAGCCAAATCTTGAAATAGATCCTGAATATTTTAGTACACATTATTCAGAAAAATATGACAATTGGCTCACCTTACCTACCCACCCCACAAACAATCACAAGGAATTTGGTCATTAACCTCTTGTTTAGAAACCTAAAATATAGCCTGAATTGCGAAGTATTTATCATCCAGGTAGTTTCATTGGACATTCAATAAAAAAAGAACAAACCACCACGTGAAGCAAGACCGTGAAAACCACAAGGGCATGTTTTGAACCTTTTTAACTGCAGTAAAAAACCAACAAAACTGAAGAAATTAGAGGAGGAGAAATGACAAAATTTTGTCTCTACTATTCAATTGGTAAAGGAGTTTTAACCAAAAGTAGACAATTCTGAGGATGGCAAAGATGTTCTGTAGTCATAGTGAATTAAACTGGATGTGCAGTTATGCATCCAGTAGGGATTTTAAAACAGAACAAACTAATACACTTTACAGATACTTCAGAAGATAGAACCATTAAAAGGGAAAAGTTCTATTCAGTCTCTGAGCTGGTGTGACAGGGGTGGTGAAGTATGCTCACCATGAATAAAAATAGAAAACTTATGAGTACATAAATGAATCAAGAGCCTCTTAAAACACATGCCCTACAGCATTTGCTTCCAGCAGTTTTGACACATTTGTCCATCAGCATGTGTATCAAAGACATGAGCTTGAGAATATTTGCCTTGGAGAGAAGGAAAATTTAAAACAAAACTAAAAAAAAAAAAAGAAAATTTTTCTTTGGAGCAACCTCCTTTTCTTGCTATCAGAACACTGAAAAAATGTTTTATGTACAAGTTTCCAGGCTTAACAATATCGTTCCTATGTTGAAATTTCTCCAATTTTCTTCCACGTTTGACTGCACGCAAGTAATGATGTTCCCATGATGAGAAAGAGGGGGGAAAAACCCAACTAGCGTTTTCTATGCCAGAAATAAAAATCTTCAATGCTTGAGAAGACACATGATAAACAGCTGCTAAAGAAACTTCTTGTGATGTTACCATAATATTATTTAGGTTTTTCAGAGAGAAAACAGACTTATTTCACAGCACATCCTACCACATGAGCAAGGAGGTTGGAGCAGGTGACCCGCTACTGGTCCCTTCTAACCTTACTCAGTCTGTGACCTTGATAAATTGACATGATTTTTTTCACCGTATTTCATTGACCTCATACCTCACATTGGTAGATATAATAAAACTAAGAGAGATTATTCTTTTCATGCCACTCATAGAACAGATGTTTTGGATTAAATAAAAAGTAGTAACTCATATAATACATTATGAAACACAAAACAAAACACAACTCGCTTATAATATGGTCAAAAAATTTATTCCGTAAAAATAAAACTAGACTGCAGATACAGAAATTTATTATAAAAGTAATAATAATATTACAACATTTAGAGTTTCCAGTGTTACTAATCTTTCTGGCTCAGTTCAGCTGCTCTTCCGTCACACTTCCCATGCTCTGTTTGGACTTTGACAGAGCAGGAAGCATGGGACCTCTCATCAGTAGTACATGGATAATATAAAGAAATTGAAGGCAAAAACAAGAGACACAGATAGACAGTCACTGAAAATCTATAACAATGATCCAGCATGGTCATTTTGAACTGTAAAATCTTTTCTAAAAAACCCCACAAACTAATTTATCATACTTTTATAAATTAAAATATACATACATATACATGCATATAAAATATGCTATCCTCTGATATTTTATTAAGTTATTGAACTTCAATGAGTTGCCAAAAATATCTTTCCTCAGATCAGGCAAAACATCCCACAGCTTAATAAAAACAATGGCAAAGACATTTAGTCACATGACATGTTAGTCATCAGTGCTTGCCAACAGCAAATCCCACACCAGCTAAAGGCAGACAAACAGCTTTCTCTTCCACTGTGCTCTGGCAGCTGCCAAAAATCAAAACTGGACAGATCGTATGTAGAAAAAAATTTGGGGAGTTCAAGACAAATTTGAGGCATATGGTCACTGCACTACATACAGTTATCTATCATTTGCATTTGATAGGAAAATGTTATTTTTCTGTAATTTATGTTCTAGTTTTCCCACCGATTCCTCTTATTGAAATTTTGAGGTCAAATGTGACCATTGCTCACTGCAGGGTGAAGATTTTTTTTAATGATTAGGCCCTAATCCAGTTCCAATTAAAGTCAATGAAAAGACTCTAATAGCAACATTGAACCAGGCACAGTGCCAGTGCTCCCAGTCTTTGCAAAAGCCCTAAACAAAGGTGCTTATTGTACAGCAGATCTCACATTCACTAATCCAGCTATCTACATCCAGTAAAGGGGTAGCCAGGTTTTAGTGAACTGCCATAACCTTTCTGACAAGCACTGACTAGCAAACAGAATGGCCAGGTTCACTGGAAAACTACTGAAAATAATAGGAAAGAAAACATATATCTGCATTTCAGCCCTTGATGAATATGAATTGTATTGTCTGGATTCTTGGTAAGGAGTTCTTGTGAGCCCCATTTGGAAGCATTGGGTTAAAGTGATTTAAGGAAGCAGGGCATTATTGGGGAGCAGAGATGAAAGGGCAACTCAGCAAGATTAACAATTTGGAAAACTCAATAACTCAAAATGTGTAAGACCATCACACTTCAGAACACAGTGTGTGAGAGCAAAAGTAACCAGCCATCAGCCACCCTCAGCAGTACCTTCCATGCTCACTAGGGTCTGAACATGGATGAAACCACATCATGAAGAGAAGGGCCTGTTCTCCCATGGGTGGGGAGTAGCAGGGATCCCAGTTTGGAAATGCTGCTGGTACATTGCAAATTGATGGGATGTAAAAGGTCTTTGCCAGCAGTATTGTCCTGTGGCACTGTCAGCGCTCTCTACTTTGTTGTGCTGCAAACAGCGAGTCTTCTCCAGGAGAAGACAATGCTCTAGGACCAAAGAAATTTGGAGACTAATTCGTAGTTTGGAATCAGCTCAAATGCTTACTGGATGAACATAATCTGGCAGTCACATTATTTTGCCCCTTTGAAATGGTTAATTATAAAGCAGAGGTTGTATCCTGCTGAGTTGGTATAGGTAGAATAGGAAACTGCTCTTGCTCAGATAAGACTTCACTACTCTAACTTCATAATGAAGCGAATATCACCTATACCTTTCATCTAAGTGCTAGAGTTCTTAAATAACTACAGAACCCAAAAAGCTATTCTGGTTTCTAGTGGTTAATTCAGGTTATATGCAGAGTTATCTCTGCAGAACAGATTGTTCCTACAGACTGAGTATTTAACAGACTGAAAGGGGTTAACAGAAGCTTAGTTCAAGTTTTAGGTCTTGGTTCCATTGGGATTTTTTTTTTCCTTTTTGTTCAAAAAACCCCAACAAATAATTTCTTTGTGAATCTCAAGAATAAATTACTGCAGCACTTTAAATGTAGAGAGCAGAACTTTCTGCATGCCATGCCAACTGCTCTACAAAGTTTTAGAAGAGTAGGTGCTATATTAAGTCCACAGCACAGTGTTTGTTGTGCGTTTGCCAGGTCCAATTAAGCAAAATTTATCAAGGCTGGCAACAATCAGCTTGTTTCATCTGCTCCTTGAAAGCCCTGATCCATATTTTCTCTGAGAGAATTAACGGTTGGTCTGACATAGAATACTGATCACCACTTCAAGAAAACAGTAAAAGATAAAGAAAGCTGAAGAGACCAGAACTGTCGGGGAGTTTATTTTACTATATGAAAAGTATTTCAGATAATACTCAATTTTTCTGTTGTTTT
>VXBA01004608.1:428884-530514 GCA_013399895.1 Serilophus lunatus | reverse complement strand
CCCTCCGCTTTTTACAGGCAAAACACGATTAATTAACAGGAAACAAAAAGGCCTAGGTTTAACCATCATGCATGACATGAAACTGGCAAAGTATTCCTCTTTTATGTTAGCTGGAATCTGAGATACTGCCTATCATCTTGCTGGAAATTTATAACTAAATCACCATAACATCAGTTCTGTAGTCTGATGGATATTTCACTTGCTCTCAATCCAGTCTTTCTATCTATGCACTGGCTTTTGTTGATGGCTGTAAAATAATAAGAGCCCATTGAGAGTTGTGGTGCTACAGGAGAGCACTAGGAGAGGATGGATTGGTACAGCAGTGTCAGGAACAATCACAGAGTAAGTTACACTGCACGTTGACAATTTTAGTATAGCCCAAACTATAGAAAACATCACATGCCAGAATGTGGAGTAATGGAAAGATATTGTGGTAAAAAAAATTTGTGATGAGCTCTTATCATTGCAAAAAACATAAAACTTGTGCTATCTCCCAAAAATACCGATGGACGCTTTTTTACCTTTTGCTCTGCCCCTGGATTATATTCTCTACCACAGATACGTCTCGGTCTTTTAAATGGTAAACTGTAGGTCATTCATCTGACAGCCTGGAGAGGTTGATTTCTTCTGCAACTGTTTATGCAGAGGCCATCTGGGGACACTTCACTTGCTGTTCTGCCTTTAGGGAGAGCTCACTGAACATATGAAAGCAGATGGAAGTTTGTTGTCTCTTCTAAAAGACAGTTTTTGTGTTCTTAAGCTGCTTGCTAGCCAGCTTGATTTCTATCATTAGTACTGTTCCAAAATAAAGACTACAAATGAACCAACATTCCCTTAAATCAATGCTGACTGCACTGAAAGAATTTACCAAGCTATGTTATCTAAAAATCTAGTTAAGCATTTTCGGACTGGGTGGCTATGGTGGTGGGAGAATTGACAGCAGTGATATACAGTATGATAACTTTGTTTATCTCTCTAAAAATAATCTCTGGAAGAAAACAAAGTCTGAGAGAGAAAAAAATTTGTGCATGTTTGGTCCTTTGAACTCCACTGAAGAAGTTATTTTTGGACTACCGCTCCACAGTTCACAGAAAGCTTATACTAAAATTACTTGATGAGATACCTGGAAGAACATAGCAGAGAACAATTCACCACAAGTGAAATAAATTTAATTAATTTTGTATTTTGCTCTCCTCATGACTCAAAGTAACAGCTCAAGATCATTTCTAATATCAGGTCATGGCCTCCCTTCTGCACAATTTATGACAGCAAATAACAGTGTACCATTTCCTTCTCCATTAGTCCTCCTTCCCAGCTGGAGACCCAATTTTAGAATTTCTATTCAATCGGCATATTTAAGGTAATGAATGGCCAACAGCCTAGGAAAGGCCCAGGTCTATTCTTCACTATCAAGTAAATTTGACAAGGAAGAACTATTGTCTGATTGTTCCTCAGTGCCCTTGCTGTAGTGCAGTCACTGAAATCCTCAAAATTAATCTGAATTCAGACTCTGATGTGACCAGAGTCTAGATGTCTGAGATTGATTAATTAGACACATCATTTGGAAGCCATTTATAAAGACAAAATGGACTTGCAAGGGGCATTTCTTTCTCAGAAATATTTATTTATTAATTTTCCATGGGTTTTCTATACAGCCATACCCATTTCTGATAAAAGTGACGCTATAGTTTCTCTCTCTCCCCCACCCTTTTTTTTTTTAAAACTTAATAACCTTTCTTATCTATGTAATGATTATTTTCCTGTCTTTACTTTGGCTTCTGAGATTACTAGCAAAACCCCAGCATTTTCTCTACAGACACCTCCATTTCCTATCCACTGGGCCTATTTAACCAGCATATCATTTGCACTCAGTGGCAAACTGTACTAATGGCATAACATTCACTGGAAAATACTGAGGTAACTGCAAAAATGTAATTTTATTAATAAAGCAGATAATAACGGAGGTCATTTAGTTAGGATATACTGTATCTCTACCAAGTAAGAATTTTTCTTACTTCTTCTTCAAATGAACTGCATAAGAAACAATATTGCCTCAATTTTTAAGCAGGAGACTAGGTAAGATTTGGGAATCCTGCTTTCCCTAATCAGTGAATAGGGCACTCTTGGTAGTATTCTGAAAGTATGCATCGAAGTTATTAGGCACGTTCCTTGTGTCCATTTGTTATAGACAAAGATAATACATGCTTTGTCAGAGCATAAAATCTATGTGAAGAATACACATCAGCCATTGCTTTCCCAGTAGCTGAAAATAAAGAGCAAGTTATTTGGATTGTTGGTCTCTCCAGAAATACGTAATAGTGCTCTGTGAGCAGAAACAAATGGCAGTATGAAGGACACATTCACTATTATACACTCACCATATAATAAACTCCTCTATTCCTATTTTCCAGGACAACTGGAGGATATCCTATAACTATTGCACTGTAGCCTGTTACATAACTGAAAGAATAAAGACCCAATATATCATTTAAGTTCTTGCTCTTTCTGCTGAGCCTGGTCTGTTCTGTGTACTTTGTATTTTGTGTCACAAGCAAACATAATATTGGATGACTCTACCTGCTTATTTTAAATTTCATGGTTAATCTTTCTATCATATTCATCTATCAAACAAAAATAGTTCAATTGAGTTACAATTGTCATGAAAGTAAAATGGGATTCTCACAATTTACCGGTCACAGTTGCTCAGGTGCTTCTGTTGTATAACATGTATGTTTTTATTGCAATCACATGCCTGTTAAAAGCGAGGGACTAGTTTTATGTAAATCTGATTCATTGCTGCAAAAGTTCAGTTTCAGTGTTAACCTCAACAAACCACTGAGGGATGTGTTACTCTGTCCTGAGCGCTCAGAGCTCAGTGTTTAAGTACTACACTGGAACTGACCTCAGGCAAAGGGGTTACAGATTCCCATGCAGCGGAGAGAAAGAAGGTGTCTTTTGTATAATACTGGTCATTTACCTACGTGCCTAGATTTGTGTATAGCTTTATATACACAATATATGGCACTATACAATTGTGAAGAGGGGTGTGTGTGCGCAGGAATTTACTAAGGAAGCCAAACATCAACCAACAAATAACAAAAAGAGTTATTTCTGTGTTGCTATTCTGTGACTGGTTGGATTTTGTCTGTTGGTTTTTTTCCCCTTACCAAAACAAGAGTGATCACCTCCTTTAGTCTCTCACAAAATGTTGCTAAGACCAAAGCAGTTGTCATGAAAGACAAAGTGTCCTTTTCCTGGGGGGTGGGGAAATCAAGATTTAGTTGCAAGACAGACCTCTCCTGTGTTCTTGATTTAATCTAAAGGACACATCAAATAGTTTATGATTACAGTTTTAGTGTTTCAGTTTTGTCACCCTTAAAACGTGAACAGCAGATGTTGTAGGTGATACAAGAGCTGAAAGGCCTTAACAGTATTTCAAGTATTCCTCAAGGCAGGGGTGGTCCTAATACAACCAGAGGGACACAGCTTTGTCTCCTGAACACTTGCATTAAATATTGTATTGCTCTTCCTCAGATCCTGAAGTTTTAAATTACTGACTTTATGCTATGTCTACTGCTTATAGAGAGAGACAAGAAGTAGATGTATATTGTGTAAGGAAGTTCACTAGAATTATTATTTACACAGTACTTCTTAGATACCAAGTGTTATACCCTATTATTTTAGTCTTTTACACTCTGCTCAAAAAAATATTGTGCTATGCCAGCACAGATAATTGCTAAGTCTTAACTTATATCCTTACAAGATAAGCTAAGCTAGAACAGTAGAAAAACCAGGGCCTGCAATTAGTGCAGGTTAAAAGTATTTTACTGTGCTTTTTAAACCCCTTAAAGTTGCTAACGTAGTTATTGCACTTAATTTTACAATACTCAAATCTCTAATAAAAACTTATAGTCTATGGTTTTATTCTCCTTTTGAAAAGACATTTTTGTGGGTCTTAGAAGCAAAGTATTTATGTTGCTAAATGGCACATCTAATGGCTAAAATACTTAACATATATAATGCATTAGCTTTTCATAAAAGGTCTTCTGAAATATTGTAGAGGTAATATTTTCCTTGATGGAAAAAGTCAGTAAATATTGAATAGTACTTATGTTTGTAACTTTTGGCTGCCCTACAAAAACAAATTTTTGAAAGCAAACTTGTGATCAAGAGGTAGTTTTTAAGATAACTTTTTTTTTTTACTCTTCACAGATATTTTGAATTTGAAAGCTTTTAAATACAGCAGAGCTACCTTTTCTGCTTGTGTTTACAAGACAGGATACAATGCACAAGACACTGTGTAAAAGTGGGACAATGAATCGGATTCAAATTTGTCATTCCACAGAGTGACAATAAATTTATTTATTTTCTTTGTGATTTTGGATTTTTTTGTCCTTCCTATTTTCATCACCTTTCTTCCTACTGGATTATTATCTTCTTTACCTGTTCAGTATCCTCTTTTCCCTTCCTTTCCTAAAAAGAATACTGAAATTATTTTAGTATTTAAAAAAAAAGTACCTTCTCAATTAATCAGTTCCAGGATTTTCCACTCTGTCTCTACAAGGAATCTTATTCTCAACTCCAGAATAAGACACTTTAATTTCTAGATGCTATTTTTTGAGGGCAGCTGGGAACAACAGAACAAGAAAAAAAAATAAGCAAAACCAAACCTTGAGCTGTATTGCGCATGCTTATCTATTATTGAAGTAAATGATGCCCTAATCTAGGCTTGGGGTTTTTATATGCCTTCCCAAAATATCATGATAAGTTTGCTAGATGTTTTTTGTGAGTTTGGTTGTTTTGTTTCTTTTTTTTTTTTTTTTCCCATCTTTGTCTTTTCTTGAAAAACTACATGTTCCAGGAAATTTAAAAAATAAACAGTAAAGAAAATTTTGCTGTCTGACCAACCAGGACTTTTCTCTGGGTGTATCGTTTGACTCCCTGCACACTCCACTCATACAGTCAGACCAGGTTTCCTCACCAGCTCAATCCCAGATTTCCCACAGGAAGGTCTCAGAGCCATTTATTCAAGGTGCGGTTACATGGGAACAGCTGGAGCTGGTGCCTCTGAAGATGGACCCCACAAAAAGAAACATCTGGGCTTTTACTCCCTCACAGTCTGTGTGTGTAATAGTCTGGGGTCTTCCTGCTGAGCTATCAGCTCCTCTCATGCCTGTGAGTGTTCATAAGTGTCCAGTCACCTGTCTGGGCCACAGGTCCGGGTGCCCTTTGTTGAGCAAACGATCTGTGCCAGTTCACAGCCTCTTGCCTGTAGCTGCAGCCATTTTCTGCCACCCAGAGCTCAAGTCACAGCTTGTACTGCACTAAATGTGTGCCTCAACAACACAGCATTACAGTACAAAATAAAGTAGTGGCACAAATTTGATGACCTTAGTGCATGAAGGCCACGGAAGGATGGAAAAATTAACCTATTTTAGGCTTATTGCTTACAATGAGCTTAAAAAATAAGCTGGGAAGAGAGGCATGAGTCTTGATAATGGCTGTAATCTCAGCTCAATAAAATCCAGGTCTGAAATGCAAGGAGTTCACTAGCCAAAGATATGATTATTACTGGGTTAATAAGTAGGTGTGATTCCAGAGGTTAATAAGAGGTGTGATTCTCCTTGTTTTTTCAGTGAAAATTGCCTATTAGAAATCTTTCACCCTTTTAGTGGCAGATGCTTCTGCAATGTTTAAGCAGGTTAATATCTGCCCCTACACTTCCTGACCTTTGTAATCAATTCAGTCCTAAAGTTTCTCTAACTGAAATGAGGACCTATGCTTTTCAAAGCACCTTCTACATCCCAATCTAAACAGCTGACAAAAGGTTAAAAGAAGGAGACTATTTCATCCTCATTCAACAGACAGAGAGGTGTTGCCCAAAATAAATGGATCATTTCTCAAGTCTCTAGTGAGGCAGTTATTAAATCACATCTCATACATCTCACTTTGGGAACTCTTTATCACAGTAATTTCCTTTTTGGTGTTTCCTACTAAATAAGAAAAAAAAAATTAGTTTTATAAGGAAATCTTGCGTGATACTCAAGGAATTTTCAGCAACTTTATTGTACTTGGAAACTTTGCTGAGGGCAAATCTATTATAGTTCCTCACTGGAGGATGAGACAGCACATGGGAAAAAAAGGTTTCTTGGCACTGGGAGAAATCCAGGGAACAGGAATGAGAGCAGTCTCTCCAGAACATGATTCAGACAAATTCAGGTGACTCATTTTCACACTGGTCTTTCTTGAAGGCTATATAAACCCACTGTAGACACCACTTTTCTGTCTCTAATATTAGGAATGTACTTGATAAATATTTCATTATTAATATAAAACAATGTCTGCTACTAGGCAGACTAATGGTTTGGCAGGAGTCAAAAATTAAGGTAGCAGCAGGAGAGAGAAAAATGAGGACTGAGAAGAAAAAATACACATACAAATACATCTGCTTTGATTTGCTAATGATAGCTCTCAGCCAGACTACAGTATTTGAATGCCTGGTAGCCACGGAAAAATGACAGTAGTTATAAAGCAAATCACAAAGACACAGCTATTTGGAGTGACAATAATTACATAACTGAAAATTATTTACTTTTATGCATTTAAATGGAAACAACTTAAAAAGGCCTCAGATTTGGCACTATTTTCAGAAACACAGCCCAGAGGAATAAAAGACAAAATGTAAAAAAGAACAATGCATGAGGTAGGAAAAACAGAGAAGATAGAGTGAACTTAAAAAAACCCCATCTCTATTTACACTTGATAAACTATCACCAAATATATCTACTCAGAATGACAGTATTTGTAAGATGCTCTGCAAATCCAGTGTGCAAGTTTTATAACACATGTTGATTAGTTTTATACAGTGTGACCATGTTGATTAAATGATAATTTTTTATGTTTTTCAAAAAATAAATAATGTTTATATTGAAGCTTTAGGATTACTAATACAGCATTAAATACTATATCAGTATGTTTTGGCTACTCTTAATCTCCCTATAAATAGATAAAGAAATTTTTGTACTGAACAAATTGTTAGTTGCTCCTCCTTCTTCTGCTTTTCTGCCGTGAAAATCCATGAACCCAAATTTGTGATCTCATTATGTATTATAAGGAAATGTGATGTGGAAGAAAAGGGAAAAGGCTGCTTGATGGGAGCATATTTATCTGTATTGTTTGGAACAAACTGAATATTAATGCATTTTTAATAATAATGGATATTTAGGGAAAGGTAATAATTTCTAATTTAATATCAATATAAGACTTTTAAAAATTATATAAACACCAAATTTGTGGAAATGAAAATAAATAAGCAAATAATTTTGGGCATATTTGTAAATCCAAGTCTTTAATTTATTGTGCTTTCCATGGAGTCCACTTTAAAGTACAAACTTGTGTGCTTAATGTACATTAATTCACTGACATAAAAATAATGAGAGGTCAATTTTTTTTAAAAAATTCAGTAGATTCTGTGCCAAATTTGGAAGTCAGTGGGATTTTATATGAGTACTTGAGAGCAAACTATGTTTATTGTGAATCAAATTCAAGGATTGACAGGATGCAGTATTCTGCAGAGGAGTCATGTAAGTTCTCCACCACAGAAATATTGTAAGACAGTATGTGATTTAAAATCAAGACTTAAATCATTGTCCGTGAGTACCTTTCAGAAAAGATTGAATTGAGAGGTATTACCATAACCTTGACAGTCAGCTATTCTAAAAAGGAGTGATTTGTGTCATAGCTGAAATTTAAGGAGTCCTTTTTTAAATCTCATTGGCTGCCATAGGACTGAAGCTTCTCCCATCTATGGGAACATTAGGATGCAAACACACCAACCAATGAACAAACCAGGGTGAAACACTTTGTATACCAGTCGCTAGCAAAGTTTTAGGACCATTTTCGATAATTGTTGTGGATTTATACCTGAGAAAAGTGTTACAGAAAATATTGCCCCTTTGTTAAAAGAAAAACAGAAAATGGGGGAGCTTTTTTCCCTAATATATAAGCTCCTATTTCCTAATATAACATAGTGTACTTATGGTCCCTGTTTAAATTAGTGTATTAGTGAAAAGAATAAATTTTTTCTCTCATGCCAATGAGGTTATTGTAATTAATCTGCTCCACTGTTTATTAAATTGCTGAGATGTCAGCTGAATGAGAATGTTCTCAGAGACAGAATTTGTTGTTACTTTGATTCTGAGAGGATGCAAAATTGTAAATAAGTCTGAGAGTTTTAAAAAACACAGACAGAATACTTTTAACAAAATCTTTTAAAAAGTCTTTTAAAAAACCCTAAAATATATTGTCAAGGGAATAGCGTATTTTACTACACATATGCATTATGCAGGTAACTATTGCCAAGCATTTGCTAACAAGTTTGAGGCAAACTATTCAGCAAACCAGCTTTTTTTTTGCCAGCCATCTTCAAAAAAGAATCAGATTATCTAAATTTAGGCTTCAATTTCACTGTACTTTGCTGCTCTATCAAATACTTTTTCCCAGAATAATTCCGTACAGAATGGCACAGCAGAATTGTTCAGGATACATATAATGTGTCTGCCCACACATCTGTGTTTGCAAATTGGCTTGTCAGCACTCTTCAATCCCAAATCAGACCCAGTTATACCTATTACAAAACCCATAACATTTGTTTCACAGTTCCTGATATAGTGCTGTCTTGTAGCTGTCTATCTAAAGACAATTTTCTGTATATTTATAGTAATTTCATTAGTGAAGTATTACAAGCAGCCCTACAGACAGTAACCATGATGCAAAATACATAACATTCCCTGTCCCATTTTATCCATCAGCTTACATTAATTTTCTTTGCATCTCAGAAAGTTTTCACTGTAAATTTAGTTCCAGGAAAATAGTCATTATTAGAGTATCTCTGTTAAAAAAACCTAAAGTGTTTCTGAATAGAGTTGCTGAGGTAACAAATAAAAAGAGAATAGCTTTTCATTGCTCAATGTTATACTGAGTTTATCTATAAGAGAGCAATCAAATACCTCTTCTTCATCTATGTTAAAGTTTCAAACATATGACAAAATAGCTTAAAATAGGAAATATTAAAATGCGTGTTACCCTTAATACCTTGTCAAACAGCTATTCAATTTTCTGGCAAAAACATGCCTAGCAACAGCAGATTTTTTGAGATGGTTTTAAGAACAGAAGCTTGAACTTTATGGAAGAGTTTTGTATCAATCTGATCACGGCACACGGTTTCTGCAAAGGAGAGCAGAACTTTTTCAAAAAACTTATTAAAAGAATTTATTTTAAAAAAGTTGCTTCATCTGGAGATGTGGAAGTAGTACAATTGGAGATGAGCTACTGGAATGTGGGAAGCCCTATCAGGAGGGTTACAGCAAAGCAGCTATTGGATTTGTGGGTTTTGATGAATGTTTATCCAAATGCAAATGATGTCTGAGGGTATTTTGGGCTAGATGTGTTCTTTTCTTGATTGGGGAAAGCAGACAGTAGTGCATTCCTGTCCTGTCTGTTTTAGAAGTCCTGGGCACTTCTGCCTTGTGGCATGAGGGAAGAGAAAGACAATTCCTTAGATAAAACTGAGTGAATAATATTATTAATTATAAATTTTAAGATAATGACCTACTAATTAAGGGAGTGAGAGAAAGAATGCAGTACAGCAGTTGCATCTAGTACAGTGTAATGTATTATGGGATGAGTGTTGATGATACGAGAGAATCAATGCTATATTTCCTTGAAAAATTGAGAGATTCTCATATTAAATAAATATAAGATGCCATAAAGAAATTAGACAAAACAATAAATTTACTAGGATACAATTTGACTGAGTCAGAAAGATACAGGGAAGAGAACTAGAATGCTTTTAAGATGTCTGAGTTTGACAAATTTGATTTACGTTAGAAAAAATGGAGATAGGTTTTCTCAAGCAGAAATGATCCTTCTGATCCTATAAATTACTATCATCTAGGCAGGGACATAAGGAAAACAGAATGTGTTTTTCAACGAATGAGTTCTTGATGACTAATCACAACAAACAGGACTTCAAACAGGTAAATATATCAGTATACTACACTATGTCTGGGAATGTCTCAAAAAAGGCTGGAATAAAAACAAGACTTTCAAGGAAACAAATTGTGAAAAAATAATTGCTGGACCATAAATATAAATTGATGTCAAAAAGATTTAATGATATAAGCAATTTTGATTTTCAATTAACTTTATTTTGGATTTCCTCTGTATTTGAATCTCAAAGTGAAACTGCGTTTTGAGTTATTTTTGGTGAACAAAGATACGCAAACTAAACCTATTGGGATTCACAACACAGAGGTGCTGTAAAAGGAGCTGGGAAGACAAAACCACATAAGATTAGAGTTCTGCTTCAACCTTCTGTTCAGTGTTCAGAACAGCATGATGTCACCTGCCTTATGAATAGTGGACACTCATTGACCACTTTGGTAGCAGTGCTAGTTAAAATACTCTAGGTAGGAACCCATAGGAGTTGACAAATTGAAAATTTTTTGAAAGACATTCATACATTTTATATGGCCTTTGGTAACCTTAAGGACAGGAAAATCAATTATTCTTACTATTTGATATGTGGCTGTCCATAATAAGTGAGTATACAACATTTTGAAGGCTGTAGTTCCAAAGATTTGGTGACTGGTCAAAATTCAATAACAAAGGATTGATTTCTGGAGTATCATCTGTTGGAATCATTACATTTCTTCCTTCCCCAAAATAAGTATGTCTAGGAGCTTTTTAGCCTTTAGTTTAAAATCATGACTTAGTTATTCAGATCCTGTTAAAGATGAAAATTCCTGTCTGCTGGGTATCTACAAGCAAAACCAATTCAGATGACATACTGGATATCTAAGGGTTTTCCCATACTCCCCTGTACTTTCTGGCTCACAAGGCTAATGTAAGTCAAATTGCAATATTCTAACCTTAAGGGAGAATGAGAACTAATTATGTCAGTTAGTAAACTTCTTAGTTCTCCTTGTTTGATATTTTAAGGGAAGGTGGCTTTCTGCTTGTACAAAGAACAAAAGCAGAAGAAATCCTTAATCACAAAATAGCAGATAAAATTAAGATCACGTGTTTTCAGTTTGTGAGGGTAACCAACAATTAGAGTAATTGCTTTTAATATATTCTCACCTTAAAACTTCTGAGCCTTTATTACTATTGGCCTTTCCCCAAACAGAAGTGGACACTTTTCAGCTGTACATTCCATATAGAATCAAATCTTATCAACAGGTTCTGTGAGCACTCACTCTTCCTTACTTCCTTTCTTGGCAGAGAAGCAGCATCAGAAAGAGATGGTGAGGTTAGAGTTCATGCATTTTTTTTCCCCTTTAGGAGCTGGCAAAGGAGGAGAGGTAAGCCAGTGTGTACATGTCCAGCTTACTGAACAGTTCAGTGTGAGTTTCACAGCAATGCAGAGTATGGCCTGTGGCAAGTCACTGTACCCCAGGTTTCTTTGACATAGCTTTTACTCAGAAAGTGCTATGCTGTATAAAAAGGGAATCTTAAACTCTACTTCTTTTCCTCCCTATCCCTAAATGAATATATTTGGAGGTAATAACAAAGCACGCTGTGGTGATAAATTCCTTTTAGTTAGCTCACCTGTTTAAAAGAGAAAAAGAAGTAATTTATTGCTCCTCTCCTCCTTCATGACCCAACAGTCTGTGAAGCTTATGTGTGTTTTTAACACCATGTAGATTAGAGGTTCTGTCAAAACAGGTTTTAGATTTTAATCTCTAGAGAGAATATAGATTTTCTTGGTTTAGCTAAGCAGCAGAAAATTCCTCTGTGTGGTTAGGCCACAATGCTCTGTGTCCTAATACAAACCCCACTAATGCAGTGGAGATCTGCAGCAACATTTTTAGGCATTTGTGTGATAAGACGCCACTGCAAGAGTGAGGCTATACACTGCATAGTTTGCCTTCAGGGAATCTAAATTTTCAGGGAACCTCATTAGAATTTCTACATCATTTGTAATAAATCTTTTTGAAGAAAGAGTAAGATATGCAGCAAAAGCAAGGTCCTTTGGCTTAAATGAGAACAGAATTGATTTCCTGAAACATAGTCCATCTTCTTGAGACTTGGAACAAACATCCAGTAACTTAAAGCCTGAGAGTGTATGTTGCTGAAATTTTAATGGTTTAACTGTCTTTCTTTTCAATACACAATATTCCAATTAATTGATGACAGAAATGAGAATTTGCAAAAGCCATTCCAATACTTTTGCAAAGATATATGATAAACAGCTACATATGTTGAATTTGGGACTCATAGTCTGTTGATGAAGACAGGGGCACTAAATTTTGTCATTCTGTTGTGCATTCTATACAGCAATAGCATACTATTTAATCAATTTTTAAAACAACCCATCTCAAAATAAATTTCTTCTTTTTCTTAACATAAGAGAAAATGTAAATTATATCTCAAATTTATCCAAGGGAATGAAACAAGGTAATGATCAAACAGAAGAACTCTTACACAAACTAAACTAACTAACATACCAGCCAAGCAAGAAAAAAATAACTGATATATGATTGTGCAGTTAAAGGATGTATTAGAAAGTACAAATACGTAAAGGTAAACAACTTGATGCTTTGCTTTCCATATATTGTTCCTTGAATAGAAAATTTAGACAGAATTTTCAAAGAGCAAACGGATCAAAACAAGCATTCTGAAACCTTAAACAACATCAATATTTCTTCATGCATAAGAGTGGGTCGTTTAGCTACACAGTGCCACGTCTGCCACTTTGCTTAACAAAGGAAAAGCTTGTGGCAAATTGACATATGGGAGAGAGCTATCCATATTCTGGGAGATTAGAGTTTGGCATTGAATTTCAAAATTATATGGAAACAGTTGAATAAATTCAGAGTTGATCTATATGCAAAAAGCAGAATACTATTCAGGAGCTATGGGCAAGTGCTGTCACAAAATCCATTTGTCTCTAGGCATCATCCAACTCCCATTTTTTTACCTTCTGGTCCCTAGTCATTCCTCTTTTTATCCTTCACAAGGTTTTTACCTCCCTGCATTGTAACACAGTGAAGTCCTGCTTCACTAGACTTGAGTGGTTTGCTACCATAGGAGTACTAAAAACAAAGGAGAGATTATCTGCCTTCATTCAGTGTCATGTAGCTGAAATTTCAGGGGAGATTTTTCATAAATTTGGAAGGAATCTGCTCAGTAATGATGGGCTGTCTGAAGACCTCCCCTCAGTTCAGCCATTGTGAGATTGTACCCATTGTGTCCCATATGTGCTCCCCAGTAAAAGAAAGACACTGCCATACTGACACAAGTCCAGAAAAGAGGTATCAGGTTGGTTAGATGGATGGGATGCATGAGAAGAGGCAAAGACACCTGTTCAGTCCTAAAGAGAGAAGGCAAAGGGGAGATATAATTACTGAAACTACCTTGCAGGAGGTTGTAGTGAAGACAGGTCCAGTGTCCCAGGGGCACATTGTGAAAGGACAAGGGAAAACAGGTACAAATTGGAACAGGAGACATTGTGACTTGCTAGAAAGAGAAAAGTTTTTATAATGAGGTTGTTCCAACTGTGTAACAGGGGCCCACAGAAGCCTTGACACTTGTTTTTTCCAGGCTCTGCTCTTTTGCACCCCTCAGGAAGATTAATTGCACTAACAGCAGCAGTCCACTTTTGGCTACCACCTCTCCTGAGAATCAGTTTTCCTCCTCTGTCATGTGACAGTACATATATACATTCCACATGATGTGGAATGTCCATAATTGGGAAGCATCTTGCCATAACCCCAGGGACTCATTCCCTGCAGCCTGATTTGCAGGAGCACGTCCATGGGGGTGAGGAAGGGCAGCAGTGGCCTCCGAACAGTACTCAGAGCAGTACCTCACACCTATCTCTAACCTTTCTCAGGAGCAATGTGGGCATGGGCAGGAACTATATACTCATTGATCTTACTGTGCATTTGATAAAACTGTTCAGATAGCAGCTCTTCCATGTTGGATGCAGTGCTCTACAATTATCTCCACCTTCATTCTGTCTCCAGAGGTTCACTGCTTCTCCCACCTAAGACTGAATTATGAGTTGTCATGATTTCATTCCCCTTGTGGGTGAAAACAGATTTTTCTCATGCTGTTTGTGCTCCCTCAAGAAGCCAAATTACACTGGCTGTTCTGTGTATGCAATCAGAAGTTTTCTGTACCATTACAGTAATTCATTAGGATGTGGTTTCCCATAGGATGGATACAGGCTAAAACATGCATGGTACTGGTACAGTTTCTTCTCAGGAATTTTTGACAATATGCAATACTATTTTAAACAAGATGAACATGTCTTTAATAAATATTTATATTCCTTCTGTCTAGGTTTCTACATGGGCATTGTCATAGCTACAAAACTCATACATACACAAGTCTACTCAGTCTGGAAGCTTTTAGCAACAGATATTAACTCTTAGTGATATTTCATCTGATTTGATAGAATCAAGGCATTTAGATATTCTTTTAATATGAATAAAAAGAATAAATGTAATATTATTTTTAAAGCTATCTTTATTAATATAAGTGATGTCTTTTTATAAATAAATTAGTTTAAATATGAGACCAGGATAGATTTAAAGTGGAATAGATTCTTATTATGAGCTGTAGTAAATTTATATATGGTATCTCTGTTTTTAGAGGTATTTACAGTAAAAAAAATAATAAAAATTGTTTTAAATCTGATCTTTTAAGTGAGCAGACAATATTTTCAAAGGCTATTATTCTGAGAAACATAGTATTTACTGCTTTCTTTAAAAGCATGCAGATACCAACAAATGCTGCTTATAAAGTGTCAATGCTCTGTAATTATATTAGATACAATAGCTAAATCAGTATTTTTAACTGCTTATTTGTAAACCTGTTTGGCAACCAGGGAAAAAGTTTAGCTGTCAAGTAGTTATTATGGGATCATTAAATTTTCTTTCAAAGAAAAACTTTTTTTATCCTGAAACATGTAGAGTAATACAGATGTACTCAGCATACTGAGGTTCATCTTGCTTTGATACATTTATTTTTCAATAATTCCTGAATTATACCTTTCACTATGGCCCGATTTCTTGTGAGGATTTTCCGGAATCTGCATAGATTGAATCTTCAATGATACAACACTAAACGTTGAATAAGTGCCTACAACTTGCATCCTATATGTGAATTAGAGCCCAGCTCCTTTTATGATTTTTAGGTCTCTTAATTTTATTGGGTCTATTTCATCTCAAAAAAAAAATATACACCCACATAGCTGTTGTGTTTTTCATATATATATATATACACACATACACTTTGTGTTTTCTATATATACAGGCTTTTTCTTTCTCCCTGAAATTTATTTGGTAGTTCTGTCCTATATAGAGCATTTCATGCCCACAATGCATTTTCAGTGACCTGGAGGTAGCAATATCAATGCCAACATAATTATACTGTGCAACACAGCTGGGGATTCTAGCAGAGATACAGCAGGAATTCCAAAATCAGTTGAGATGCAGCAGCTCAACAGTGCATGTAATCTCATTAGGCAGGGTCTAAGCTCTTCAGACAGAGCAGTAATGAATCTGTTTTGAGAACTAGGCTGATTGGTGTTTTGACATCCTAGTAGCAAGATCAATTGTACAAAGATTTTAGATGGATTTAATACCAAATGGATGGGAGATTCTTACTTATCAGAAGATGCTATCCAAAATCTAAACAGTAATCTGTACTTGCCACACTAGTAGTAAAACCCTGAGGCCAGATTTTCACCTGGTATTAAATGGAGTAGTTAAACTGTGATGAAAATTTCAAAAATTGATCTAAGGGTAAAATGGCATTTTTAATGTGGTAAAGGATATATTTTTCAAATACTTAATGCAAAATGGTATTTTAGTGCACTATAGTTAACTTCTTTTGACATTAGTAAGCCATTGGTGATACAGGATTTTGTTTTAATAAAGTAACTATCATCAGTTGTTCACTCTAAATAATGGCTAGATGCTGAATGGGAAATACCCTTCCTTTTATTTAAAATGTGCAGGTCACATATTTCAATCAATTATTTGAATGCATTGTTCTTGTTTAACCACAGTATTATCTAGGGAACACCGTGTTTACTCTGAGCATTCTGAAATGTTCTTGTCCTTCAAAGTTTTCCGGGATTCATTGGTCCTTATTTTGACAGTCTGATGGAAATACATCGGTCATGTATCTATTGTTTTCCCAGTCTTTTTTTCAGAAACAGGTCAGGCACTGATGCACTCTAAGAACAAGCACTCTTTTCCCCCCCAGCATACTTAGACTTAGATTTCTGGGATTTTTTTTCTGCCTTCTGAGATTTTTTTTTAACGTGGGTGCTCTCATTCACTGGGCTGCTTGCCAAGACCTCTTTCTTTTCTGTGTGCTTGTAGAAAACAGGATCTTAATCCTTTCCAACTAACACGCTGAAGAAGAGCGTTCACTGTTTGGCCTGAAGGGGAGGAAGCTCCAGGTTTTGCCCTAAGGGGAGGAAGTGGGAGTTGTTCAGGGCTCTGGATAAGGGGTGAACCACTAAATTAAGCGTGCAGCATGGGTGATAAGGTTTGAGCAAAGAAATCATCCAGCATTTAGCTTGTGCCCCTGAGAAAGAGCCTTTGAGGTACTCAGTACTCATGTCACACCAATCTGGAAGCTCGTATCTGGCCTACATGGCCCAAAGTCACAAGGGTAATTCAGGTTTTATTTAAATTTTCATTCAGTATCTGAAGGCAGAAAGGGAATAGGGCAGACTGAGTTGAGCTCTCCTGTGAAAACATAATTTGGCAGTTAGGGTTGCACAGCTGAGTAAAGGGAGAAGTGGCAAAAAGAATAAAAGCAAACAACTGCTGAGCAATATATTTTGGCTTTTGTACTGTTTTCCTGCTTTTGGAGGAAGCAAATAATGTACCCAAGAAAGCATTTCTACCACTGTTGATATGAGACTACAGATCTGCATGGAATACAGGAAAATGCATAAATTCCTAACTAATTGCATCTTAAACTAACATTTAATATGATTTCAGATTTCACTTCATCATACTAATGAGCTGCAAACAACTGTCCTTTGACCCAGAGCTTACAGCCTCTGGCAATTTCTTTTGTACTTAGCACCTCATGAAGTCTTTAAATGACAATTTAACAATATGACATGGTTAATAATTTGGTCTTTTAGAAGCAAATGAAATAGAGAATATTCATCTGGGGAGTTAAAATTATCAGGATTATGCTGCCTATGTGGGTTTTAATGAAACAGGAACAGAAGCATCAAAATCACTTTTGACTTCAAAATTTTATGGTTGATATATTGAGTTATTTTTGTTTCGACTTTAGCTATTTGCTTATAAAAATATTGTGCCAATATCAACAGGAATTAGACATTGGAATTACCTACTCAGTTACAAGTGTAAACATGCAAAAGCTTTCACCTCTTCCAGTCTGGTCCTATGTGTCCACAGAACTGAAAGAAATTCTCTCAGTGTAAGGAGTTCTTAAAATCAACCTTGCCTTTTTTTTTTTTTAAGAAAAAAAGGGAAACAACCTCAAATTCTAAAATAAAGATGCAAATGGCAGGCAAAAATCCAAGGGTTTTTTCACATTTATTGTACACCTAATTTCTTCCCTGCTTCTGGTTGCCTGAAAACACCCATTTTTGCAGAATCTCAGCATCTTACAGTGTTTCATGTATTTGCTTTCCCAACAAACAATAGTCAATTACCTCATCATTAGAAAGAATTTCATTCTGCTGGGTCCCGCTGCTGTTCAACTGAATCATGAATTGTGTAAATCTTTCTTTTTATGCCCACAAATTGTGCATTCTGTAGCACAATCAATTGTTAACACATTTCCTACAGGTGTAGATGAGTGTGCTTCCTCTGAGTGCCAGCCCATAATGAAGCTGTAAGGGAACTCCACTGGAAGAATGAGACACAGAGTTGAGTCTCCTTAAATTAAGAAAACACTAAACACTCCTGCAGGAAGATGCTCGCTGTAGCTTAGAGCCTAAATGTCTGTGGATTGCATAGGTGCTTCATTTTACTGTTGTGTATTTGACTAGAGCATAAATAAGAATTTAGCATTTAATTTACTGAAGCTTTTAGATATTTAAATCCATTCTGGAGCGAGTAGTATTAATTTAAAGAAAATGAATTGTTTTATGATCAACATGTTTTATGGATTAAGACAAAACTTGCAGCAAAATAATGCAAATTAATTTATAAAATATATCGGAGCAAAGGACTGGAATTTGGTCTGTAAGAACTTTCCCAAGTGAATCTGAAGTTCACAGTCAAAAGAAGGGAATATTTCTGCTGTTCTCTATTCATTTTTTATCAGGTTCTTCATTTTGTATGAACCAATTCAGCCAATTGTATCATCATGGTACCTATATCATACTATTCCTCCCTATGGAAAAAGTCAAATGATTATAATTAATCAAACAATTAAGTACTTTATCGAACTGGGACTTAAACAGAGGAGCCAGAAAACAGCTGCAGGCAAAACAGATCCTGTGTATTTTAATCTTCTCTTTCTCTCCATGAATACTTCACTGAAAAAACTATGTTTTAAGCACAGTTTGTCCCATGGTCTGCATCACGCATTTGACAGCCTATGTAACTTTGATAATGGAAAATAATTTATCGCACACCAAGTATCAAAATGTTAATTATGCTTTTCATTGGCTTCAGATAAATCCATATTTTGTAACTGATTTAGGCATGCAGAACTCCAGCCCAAGGCTGAAATAACAGCTTGGTTCTTGCAGGAGTTACAGATCATAGAAAGCATGTTGTCGACGTGCCTTTAAAATAACTTTTGATGGAAAGAAAAAGAATGAACTGTAGAAACTCAATGAATATATACTGCACACTCACTGATAATTACTAGAGGAACTGGTCTGAGCAAGAATATATTAGCAGATAATGTTGATTATTTAAGAAAGAATAACAGAATAAATTTGCATGTAGATGTTATATATGGAAAACAATGGTACTGAATCTATGTAATACAGTGCCTGAAAAAATCACATCTATTTTATGGACATGCAAAACTGATGAACAAGAAGGTGACTTTTTACTGCAGATGCACTTCAGGCATTAATTCATTAAGAATACAAGAATGAACAATAAATGCTTGAAATAAGTTGTGCTTCTCAGAGCTGTCTCTAATGACAATATAATTAGAAGTAAGTTGCCAATGAGAAGTTTGGGGTGAAATAAAGTTCTAAAGAAAAAATTAATAATATCTTCAGTAAATTGGCAAAAAATTTTTTCTCAAAAATAATCACAGGGATTTGTAAAAATATATTTACTAATGAACCCATATGCAGTAAAAACAAAAAGTGTTTTTTCCCATTTGTTGAATGATATAAAGTAAGAAGATAGCATAAGGGACCTTTATGATTTAGAACATGCCTGGTTCTAAAGGAAATTCATTTAGGTAATTTGCTTCAGGATCAGTGGAGTACTGATTATTTCATGATACATACAGGACAACATAGCTGTTGGCATACACAGGAGTTTCTACTTCTCTGTGAGCCTGAACTTTGAGTGGAGAACTTCTCAGAGAGCATTCTCTTAATAGTATCTCCAGTGCAGAGAAAAAACATTCAAAACTCTATAAGATTAAAAAAAGCTACCCTCTAATAACGTGTTCATCTTCCTTTTGATTATCTCATTCCAGACAGTGTTTGTATTTGAAACCAAAGACATTTATTGAAACCTACTTTTTTCTCCAATTATGACTTTGCCTTTCTACATTTTTCTTCAACATCCTCCCATTTATGCCCTTTCACCGATCCCTCCAGTTCCAGGTTTCTAGTTCTCCTCTGATGTCATTCTAGACACTTGGCTTCCATTCCCCTAAAGAGAGACATATGTATCATATGCAGACCAATCCCAGGATGCTCTTTGAGTGTGAATTTAAGGATGTGTAATAGATAAGATTATCCTTGTTCCGTTCAACTATAATCTGCTACAATAATAACCTAATATGAGTCATCAGTTACTATTATTATTGCTATTATTTCTCTTATTCCCTCAGTTTTGTATGGTGGCAGTTCCTAACTCTTTCTATAACAAACATTTTTTGTAACTTTGGTGAATCCCAGAATACTATGCTTTGAATAGTCCAGAATGGCTATTTTTTGAAATAGCAACTTTCTAAACTACTACAAAATTTTATGACTGTGAAGTTTTCACTAAAATTATAAACCCCACTATTTGTGTACCAATGGCATACTGAAATACAGACTTGAAAAATATCTTGCACTTGGCATGTAATAAATCTGCTGTTTCAGACTTATTGAAACATTTTGAGCCATTTCTACCACAGAAGGGAAAATAATTGTTGAATTTGGTATTACTGTAGCTGGAGCATTAATGCATTGATTGTTTGAGATCGGTGTGAGAGATACACTTGACAGAAAGTTATTTGGATTTTCTTTACCTTTATTTCCTCTATTTCAAAATAATATTTTCCTTTCTTCTCCACAACTCGGTAAGGAATAGGGAGTAAGGAATACAGTGGAGATTTTAGAACAGACTACAGCCTGGAAAACATACAAATAGGGGTGTTTTGGTTTACAAAAACTGTTTTTTTCATTCCATAAATGAAGCAAAAAATTAGTACTGTCTTTGGAGAATGTAAAGGGGAAAACATGGATTTCTTCCAAAGAATAGGAGTATTGAGAGACTTTGCTTTCGGCCAACAGATAACTAGAGTCTTTATTGCCTGTTGCAGATTTGTCTATCTATTAAATTAAAAAGAAATAAGCTTTTAATTCCACATATATATTTGAAAAATATTAAAATATTAAAATTATTAAACTTGTTTTGCTAAATGTCCTCATTTTGGTATGTTTTCCACCTGCTGTAGTACTAGCAAAACATGATGAAAACTTTAAAATGTGAACATTAAATATTCAATCCAAATACTAAATGTCTTCCATTTTTAATGCAGCTGTAAGCTGACAATGAAGTCCAAGCTAAACTCTAATGTTACTGGCAATAGTAAAAATGATAATTCTCTTTACAGGAACAATTAATGGTAGATTCAAAATTATTCTCAGAAATAAAAAAAATTGAGCCAATTTGGCTCAGGTACGTTTGTACCAACTTGATGATTCCAGAGTCTGCAAGCCTATAAATGAAGGACCAGTGTTTCAACAAAATTCCTATTTTATTTTGACAGAAAATTGCATCCTATTTTGTGATTGTTCTGAACTGATGGAGTAGATTATCTCCTCCTCGTGACAAAGAACCATGGCCACTTAGTAACAACCAAAGATAAGGACGAAAAAGCAGTATTGGTAGCATATTACAGAAAGATATCTGACAATATTATGTTTTTACAGGCACACAGAAAGTCTTTAGCAGCAGATAGTTAAGACTGTAAACAGATAGGGCTTCAATTCCAGGTATGCAGTACTGGCTGCAGTGGAAATCTACTGCATGATACAGCTGGACAACTTGAATCCTTGTTTTCATTATACTTGCCTATCCTTCATTTCTGCTCTTAAAATACAGGGTACTGATTACAATTAAAAAAGATGGATTCACAAGCAGCTATAAGAATGTGACTAGTTTTCAAAAGAGAGAAAAGAAGGGGTATTTCAGGAATAAAGATAATGAGATATGGCATGTATTCCCTATGCAACAAAAAAAAATCTGGCATGGACAAAAAAGTAAGAAGTTACAACTAAATTTCAAAGATATTCAGACTCACAGAAGAGTATAGGTAAAAATTCAGCAAAGTGTTCAATGGAGTTGTACACCTTTTCTTTTTCTTCTCATAATATTTATTCCTTCCCAAGTTTCCACTTTCCAAAAGAAATTAAAAAATTCCAAGCCCATCCTGGAGAATGTAGGGGGAAAATTAACAAAGCCTGTATAGTAATTACCTTTCCCAGATTAATTTCATAGGCCTTATGAGAAATGAGTAAGCATTTTCAGTATGATCAGTATATTTACTTTGCCCAAATTCCAATCCTCTGGACAACTTTTGTTGCAGATTCTGGTTTCACAGATTCCCTCTTTTATACAGAAAGGAAATTGAAGGAAAATGAAAACTTCATAAGGGTAGACTGATAGGGAAGGTACGAAAACTGTGTAATCCTACAATATTAAATGTTTTTATTATTTCACTCTTTGCTACAATTTTGCCATATAGAAACTGCATTTTAAAGAAGAGAGAATTGAGTTCTAGAGAACCAAATAGTATATTGCTAAATGTCATATATTTGCACTTCATAAGGGATTGGTCTGGTGGAATAAACACTGAAAGTGAAAGTCATCTAACTGCTTAGTCTTTCATTGTTCTCTACTGTTCCATATTGTTTGTTCACGCTCAATATTTGTTTTTGAATAAAGTACTTTTTCACAATCCAGAATTTCTAGAGTTTTTTTCTTATTTCTGTTAGTACTTAAATTTACGGCCAAAAGTTCATCTGTTATTTTATACTGCAGACATGAACTAAACTCACAACAGGCCATCATCATAAAGCAGCCCTGGGTTGCATAATATTCTTTAATAAAATTATTCTTACTTTCAATAAAGAAATAATCACATATTCAACCAAATTCCATGTAAAGATAACTGCTTGCTCATTGAATGGTCTCCAGCAGCAACAGAGGCACTAAAGGTCTGAATTGGTGTTGGATGGAAGTCAGTAGCAGTGTGGAGTGAAAAGAGAACGACCTGTAGGTAATGCAGGTTTCTGTGAAGAACTGAAAGAGCATGGAAAATTTTCTCCATGCTCCATCCTTCTCCCTGTTGAAGCACATGGTACAGATTCTCTAACAAATGGTCATCTGCAAAAGCCGTGGCCAAGGGACATTGAAGGGCGGCCACCTGGGAAAGAAACCTGCAGGATGAGAACCTTCCTGCACATGGATTAGCACAGCATTCCCAGAACCTTTGTGCTGAATGACCATAATAATGAGCAGACAGATGAAAAATTTGCTCTAGTCAACACAAATCTGAAGATTTTCAGTATATATCAAAGGAACTATTACATTTATTTCACTTTCATTCAAATATTGACAACAATGCAACATAGTCATATGCAACAAGGCTTTGTAAATTAGCATGCTTTTTAATAAAAAATTGAGTGCATGACTTGATCATCGACAATATAGAATGATGTCGAAAGATGATTTTTTTATTAAACACATTTTCATTATCGATTTCCATAGGCAATTAATTATCATATCCAGATGTACACAGAAAGGTACTTCCCAAGTCATGGTTGAATATGATTGCAAAATAATTTTTTACCAAAAAAGTAATGTGAAAATGGCATTTTTACATGATTTTTTTCTTCAACAATTCATAATAATACATACTTCTATACTACATTTTAAAACTAAGACAATGAAAGCGATCATGGCCAGTCTGAACAGTAAATGTATAAAGCCACAGATGTGTATTTACTAAAGGACGTTGTTCAACCCATGTGACACTGGAATTGCCACCAGCTATGGTTAACAACAGAAAAATCTTATGCTTACACTAAAACCATCTAGTATTTGTAAGAATAATTCTTAAATGCCCAAGTCAATATTTTTAAAAAATGTACTGATTACATTACTGCTTGAAATTAAACTTTATTTCTGATAAAACTGTAATTAAGAGCTGTATTTACAGAAAACAACAAAGGTGATAGGCGTTTGTAACAATTTGTGAAAAACATTAGGAAATAATCACTGTCAATCACATAAATTCCTTTGGTCTTTGTAATAAACACTGGGAGAATGGAAGTAGCATTGCTTTATTCTGTAATGCCATAACACCCAGCATACAACCCTGATCAGTCCTGAAATATCTTCTGCACTAGCTGTAAGTAATTTATTCTTCCTGTGTACTGATCTCCCTTTGTTCATGTAGCTATGTTAGGGATGCCTCTTGTGCATGCAGAGAGGTATGCACAAGCAAAGCCTGAAGGCTGAATTTACAGGGTTTCAGTTGTAGTGAGAAAATCTAGATATAATAACCCAACCTACCTTACCAACCTCCTTATAACCAATGCTTCACTTAGTCTGAAGTTACATAAGTGAATGTCATATTGGTTAAAATTAGAAAGGAAAGTAGCGGTTTGCCTGTGAGGTCACCTATAGCACTGTCCTGCCTTTGACATTTTGACCATTACTAGTATGTTTAGAAGCAGTTGAAAAGTACATGAAGTAAAGAAAAAAATACAGCAAATTATTTCCAGCCACTACAGACCTGAATTGTTTTTAAAGTGGTGATTGACTGATGGAAGTTTTTTGTAGTCTTCTGTGTGATCGAGAAATAAATCAACTAAACAACACCATTTTGTCTTTTTCTTCCTTTTTTATTTAGGCCACCATATCAATGGGTGTATTTCAGTCCCATGGAGGCACTTTGACATTGGAGATATTGTTGTTCAGCTGCTGATCATTCAATAGTTCATTCCAGTTCATAAAAGTGTGAGTAACAGGGAGTTTCCTCAGCAGATTTTCCCCCCACATATCCTCTGACGAAGCCTGAATGTTTTCCAGAATGGCTATATGAAATTGGTGTCCTCAGCTTTCACAAATTTCACAAAATCTGTAGCAAACTGCCTTTAGTCTATCATCTTTAAGAGTCTCACTCTCAATCTTTGCTGGCATTTACATGGAGGTTGGTAATTTTGAAGTAGTGTGCCTGGAGGAGAAGGATCCCTGTAACATGAGTGGTAAACTGAGTCAAAGCAAGAGTCCAGCCTGATTTCCAAAGGCTGTTCCAGTGATTTGAAGGCTGATACTGGTGAGCCTCAATGCAGGACACAGACAACCCCTCTCACCCTGCAGCTAAGGGGCAGCTCAGTGGGCCTTCAAACCCCCAGAGGGGGGATCACTCGCCAGTTCTACCATCACGCTGCTCCATTGAGTCTGCTGATTCCCCTGCTCTGGTGAGCATATTGAGAAGGGAATTTGTCCTGAGGATGAAAGAAGGGGTTTTCCCCTAAGCTGTTAAAGTGGGTCAGTAGCACAGGATCCGTGTTTATTTGGACTAGGGTGAAGATGTTGTTGTGGCAGCCTCCTGTCTCACCAGCTTGCCATCTCAGACCAGAGCAGGGACATCCTGGACAAGCTGGCCCAAGTCCCCGGGAAGACTCTGGCACAGTTGGCTGCAAAAGAGAGAAAGCTTCCCTGGCTCGGGTCCTGCCTGGTGCACATTCTGGGGGTGGGAGCTGGCAGGTGAGGGCAGGGCATGTGAGGCCACTTGGTGATGGAAGGAAAGGGCACAGGATGGTGGTCGGGGTGCAGGAGCAGTGGCTGGAAGGGGCCTCTGCTGGGTGCCTGCAGTTTGTGACATCACCAGGGCGACACCAGGGCAACGCTGGTGGGATGGAGGAGCAAACATTCTAGGCAGTTCCATGAGGGCATAGTGGCATGAGGAGCTCACAGTGAACTAGAGCGAGTTTCTGGCAACTCCACTGCAGCGAAGGGACCAGAGCAGGCAATGCACTGCCAACATGGATGAGAACAGATATCCTTTTCCTACTCTACCCCTTCCTCCCCGTCCCCTCCCTGTCCTGGGACAGCTGCTGTTGGGATCCCCCCTACATGCCTCTTTCCCCCTAGGCCTGGATCTGTCCTGGGCACACACAGGGAATCCCAGCTGGGCGGCAGAGAAGGCCTGGGGCATCCAGTCCTGTTAGCCAGGGCCAGTTTGATGGGTGGACACAGTGCTGGGCACACTCGTTCCTTGAGGCTTCTTGACACTCCCCATCATTCCCCACAGCTCCGGAATCCCCTTGGCCTCCCCTCATTTCCCTCCTCTCATTGCACTTACTTCTTCACCCTGGCCAATCCTTGATTTCCTTCACATCCTGTTTCACCCTTTGTGTCACTGCCTTCAAAATCTTTTGGAACAGAGCAAAAATCTGTCTCTGCATATCTCAGAGCCTGCTGCATTCCCAGAGATCAGAAGACAAGAATGTTCCAGAGTATGAGAAAAGCAAAATGCAAGCTTCTTAAGTTTAAAAAATTTAAACCTCTTCCCCTCTCTCCCCAGTTAAAAGGCAATGTCACGGGCCAGAAGTTTCCTTAACCTCATCTTTCATACGTGGTTTTGGGCTCTCATTCGGGATGAGTTCGCTACAGGGAAAGTGGATTTAGATGGTTGCATGAGGCTGCTTGAAAAAATGCAGATACCTTTTGATGAGGCACATGTAACACATATTTTCAAGGTAAGGTATTCTTAGATTAAGCATATGAATATATTTAGAAGTTCAGTTACTTAAGCACCTTATGTTTGCTGACATTTCAAAATTTTTTGGGAAGTGTATTTCATGTTAGTAGGGTGTGCAAAATCATCAAATAATTTGCCTCCTCGAGGTCTTTTGTTTCTGTGTAAATTAGGTAACCAAGGGCTTGCATTATAATCCAAATCATTTAGGTTGGAAAAAACCTTTAAGATCACTGAGTCCAACCATTTATCCAGCACTGCAAACTCCACCATGTCCCTAAAACCACATCTGCATGTCTTTTGAATACCTTCAAGGAATGGTGACTCAGACACTTCCCTGGGCAGCCTGTTCCAGTGCTTAACAACCCTTTTGTTTTTTCCTAATATCTAACCTAAACCATCCCTGGCACAACTTGAGGCCATTCCTTCTTGTCCTATTGCTTGTTTTGGAGAAAAGGTCAACACTCACATCACACTGTCTCTTTACTTCAACAAAATAGTATAAGGTTGAAAATACGTAAGTTTTGATTCCCAGGGTGTTTTTGTAATATGTCTGCACTTTAGAAAATTTAAAACATTCTGGTTTCATCCAATCCAGCTTCTATGATCAAGCCAATGAGCCCAGGCATGCCTATGTGATCCTAGACAGAGCCATTAGAGTAACTTCCTAAAAATCCTTTTGTCAGTAGGTCAAAATGAGTTTGTCTGAGCTGCTCAGGCTTCAGACCAACATAGATCCAGCACATATTCCTTCAATTCTTCATTATATCTCTTTTCTAAAACTTAAGAGGTGTGCCTGAATGACTGGAAATTCACTCTAACCCCCAGGGAAAGGATTAGGTCCTGAGATTTGGCAGTGTTCAAGAAATTGCTATAAGGTTACATAACATAGCTAAAAATCGGACTTACTAATAAGTTTTTTGTAGTGTAGGGCAGAAGACTACCAAGTGAATGTTATCCCAGTGAGTAAATACTACCAAATTGTGTACCTTGGATGACAGTGGGTTTACATGTTCTTTGAGTCCCTGTATGATTTTTCCTTTTACTTCGTTCACCCCTCCCCCCCCACAAATAGCTCTCTGGAAAAGCTGTTTTCCTAGGGGAACAAAACAAAGTGGGCGCATACATGTATATGTGCATGTGTGTGTGAGATTCTTTTGATAATTTTGTAACCAGCTGGCTAATTCTGTCCCAGTTTGGCAGAGGAGAATTAACTATGGCAGGTCAGAAATTTTTATGTCATGTCGTGCAGACAGGTAGACAGGCAGAGAGAAAGCATTCAGACTTCCTCACTCTGTCTTATTCCTCTCTCATTGTTCTCTGCCTTGTAAAGCCAAGGTAAAACCAGCAGCATGAGCTCAACCCTTGCTAGAAAGGCTTCCTGTGGTTTTGGAACTTGCACTGCATTGAGAGAATTGCCAACCTTGAGAATCTCATGAGAACTTAAAAATACTTCTCAGTTTCCTCTATTTTCCATCTACTTTGCTTTCTGATGGAAATCTGAGAGAAATGGTCAGTTTTGGTTAGAGAAGAGAGTAATTATTTGAGGAAGTGACCTGTAAAGAACAGGTCTGATCTTGTTGTATTTGACATGTTATATTCAATAGGCTGATCTAGTTATTGCAGCAGTACTGTCAAGTATTCTTTGCTATTTGAGGGAGATTTAAGTGTATTCAGTAATTTTGGAATTCTAATATTTCATCAGCTTAATATTAAGTAAAAATACAAAGCAGTCTGGAAAGGAATCTTACAGACATCATTGTCAGTAACTAAGCATCAGCTGTTAATTAAGTGATTATACATAACAAATTACATTTTATAGAAAACATACTTTGTAAAGATTAATCTGCTTTTCTCCTTGTCCTGCTTTTTTACTATAATGCTCCTTTGAGCAATATCAGAATTATGAACATTAAGATTTTTAAGGAATAATATATTTTCATATAATTCTTTTCATGACTTTTTGTCTAGATTCTGCTTTTTCTGAGTAGCAAAGATTTGACGTGCATTAATAAAAATAAGAATAATGAAAATCTACCTAGAAAAAAGTTATAACTATCTTTTTATAGCAACATGATTTTTATCACTTTAATTTGAAAAGATCTCCTGTGGAGGATTATAGCCAGTATTTCATCAAGAGGCAGCTGAGGTAGAAACTTTAATTTTTTGCCCAGCTTCTCTTTGTGCCAATGCGTAAGTGAACTTGTCTCAAGTCCTGATGGAGTGCTTAATTCCAAAATAAGTTGGTATTTACATGGTTATGTATATATATATATATTATATATTATATATATATATATTACATGGTTATGAGAGCAAATTTGGAGTTTTCTTTAAGATGTAAAAAATTAGATTGAAGATACGAACCTTAGATGGGGGATTTCTCAGCAATAATGAAATGTGTATAATTAGCATTTGTATTGAAATATTTTCCTGGTAGTGATTTCTGTTAAAAATGATCATTGTTATTCACTTTCACAAACTCAAAGCAAATACTGAGGTACTGATTTTCAAGATTTACTTTTGTAATTTTTTCAGTTACCTAATATGTTCTCACTATTGTTATTGTACTTATTCAGAAGTACATTAGGGAGGTGTACTGCATAGGAAAGAGCTGGTAACGTATCATTAAACTTTTAGGTTTTATCACATGGCTTCAAAACTAATCTAATTTAGCTGTAATCTTGAAAAAAAAACCCAAAAAGAAAAGTCTTGATCAAAGAGCAGCCAAAGCTCAGTAAGTGATTTCTTGCTTAAGGACACTTTTGGGGAAGTCAGGCTTGCCATTTTAAGTGTCATGTTTCAGATGTAGAAATTTAGCTGCTTTGATTGTCTCAGTTTAAGGAGCCAAAAATTAGGAATTTTGATCAGCCTATGCTGATAATCGATGAGGCAATGAATTGCCATTTTTTGTGATTTTTGTGAGTAATTTTGTCAGCAAATTTAATTTGGCAACTTTTAAAAATAGTGCAAGTTAAAATGTTAGAAACATATATTTGATGCACTTGAGTAGAAAATTTTAAAGGAAAAAGAGCATTGCCAAGTCAGAAAAGTGTTAAGGGCAGAAATGGTAAAAAAGTATTATTCTACTCAAATTCTTTTGCTTTTTTAATTTTTCTATTGGCTTTTATACCGAAACACTGAAATTAATTACTATGCCAACATTTTTAAGCTCTATGAAAACAAGCTTAAAATTTAAAAATTCTGGAAGCGTAAATAATTAATCAAAGCTAAACATTGTGGCTTGTTAAAAGTAGAACATGATGTCATAGGTTATTATAAAATGTCTGCAAACTTTAACAGTGTTTCTTATTTCATGTGTAGAAAGATTTGGGTCTCATGATAATTTGGTCATCCATATGTCATTTTAAAAATTACTAGTTACTGTGTTTTGTATGCAAATTTAACAGATAGTACTTACAATATGATCTAAATTGCTATTGGACAGGTATTATATTAAATATGTTTTCCACTTGATAACTTTTATTTTAATGCATAACATTCTAGAGATTTTGCAGAATGTGTTTAAATATTGCATATGCATTAAAAATAAATGTATTGCAATTATTTAGATGCTAATTATGTCATATGGTCCAATTTCATTTGTGTAAAATATTTTTATCATGCAAAGTCAAATCTAAAAGTTGAAGAATATGATCTGATAATCCATTGAAGTCACTGTTGCCTGAGGCTTCCTCTTTGGTTCTCACTCTTATGATCAGTTATAATAGAGTGGTTTGTGTGTTTCTTTGTATCACTGCATATCTTTGTACTGATTTTTTTTTGTGGTGGATCTTTTGGTTCCTATTTTTTTTGCAGAAAAGTGTAGACAAACATTCAGAGCAGGCGATCAGCATGGACGACTTCAAGTCAATTTATCGAACTTTTGTGCACAGAAGTGAATTTGAAGAACTATTCCACACTTACTCGCCAGACGGCAAAATTCTACCTGACAGCCAGCTCATTAAATTTCTCATAAAAGAGCAATTTGAAACTGAGGCTGATGAAACAAGTGCCATTGAAATTATTTTGAAGTATGAACCCATTGATGAAGGTATGCATGGTTTAAGTATTCGATATCTCTTATTTATTGTGCTTCTGTCAATGACTGAGGTTTGCAAAAACCTCATATATTTATTAATTTAAAACCAATGCCTTTTGCATATTTATTTTTTCTGTGTTTTAATTTATTTTAATGGTGCTCTCCTTTCTCTGCTCTGCTCTCTTCATTTTTCTGTCACTTATTTATCATCTTTTTCCCTTCTCCTTCCATGTATTCTGTTCTTCAGCTCACTGACAGTCACTACAAGATGCTTTTCTACTCTTTCTGAGGACTACTGTGTTTACTAATTAATTGGATAAGTCCAAAAAGTTCATTTTTATTTGTGTTATCTCTTTTGATTGGAAAGTTAAAAGCTATAATGCGATTAAATGATGGAAAAATCTTTACTCCGTTAGAAATCACATTTGTAAGTATCAAGTTAAGTTTCTGTAGGTATAATTTAATGTCTGGTTTAAATTTCAGATGCTGAGCCAAATTGTCACTCGTTTCTTCATCTGTGTAAAAATTGTCTTGTAATTGGAAATAATCTTGCTGAACGAAATAATAGCTGTGTTGTTCATGCTCCTTTGAGTGAACTAAAACTCCCACTGAAACGTATTTATTGGAAAGTCCCAATTACAATTGACATGATAGATATTTCATATGGTGCTGTGATAGACCATTTTGTGTAACTGTCATTCTGAATTTGGTAGAGAATACTCTTCATCAGGATGATCTGTTGGACTCATCTGCCATCCTTGTCCCATGTATTGCAGAAAGGGAAAAGGACAGATTTTGACACTTGATTGACTGGTTTGCTCATAGTAATAACCATTATCTATCTGATAAACTTGATAGCACTCATATGTCAACATTAAGATGAAAACAGTGACTAGATTTTATATACAACTTTGATAAGTCCATCTGTAACATTTAGTACATACCTAACATTTGTGGAGACAGAGAAGATTTTCAACGTTATTGAGCCAGATAACTCTGAATTAAGTCTCTGAAAGAACTGAAGCTAGTTCAGGAAGCGTATAGAATACACTTTTTATTCCCTTCTTATTGTACAATTTAAATGTCTAATAACAAAATCCTGCATAAATGGATTTTTTCATCTATGTGCTAAAAGCTTGCATTTTTGGCAGAAAGAATCATTCTTATGGAATTGATCAGAAAATATGAATATGTGATTCACACCTGACAGTTGTGTCTTACTAAAATCCAAATGTCAGATTTATTCTACACAAACATTCCATTTTCTCTTCATTATTAATTTTGAATAGAAGGCTTGAGTCATTAAATAACATTAAAGAAAACATGCCAGATAAATGGACAGGATTAGAGGCATGGTGAGGACAAGAAGGTGCACCCCACTATTATTTACAGTGTAGTGCCATTCAAAGACTGCTCCTGTCTTTTTATTTTCCTGCCAGGCAGTATAAAAACAGGATAGAAGTACAATCCTGTCTTGAAAAAATTGCTTACTTTGTAAAGAACAATATAAGACTGGTGCATCTCTCAGATAAAGAGTTTGAGTAATCTGGAAGGTATTTGTGAATCAAAAAACCATTTTTTAGTTTATTCCAAGATGGAGGCCATCCGTTTGCAGGAGACAACATTTGATTCCACTGGCCAAAGTAAACAAACAGGACAGGACTTTTTAACAAAGTTCTACAGATTTCATAAAAAAATTGTCATGAAATAAGAAAGATGACCTAAAAATCTCAACCAGGACAATGGCTGTCACTGGATTTATGAGACACAAGAATTCAGACATGTGAAAGAGTGTGTAAATATCCAGTCTTGGGTAAAGCTTTCAACAGAAGACAGTTATGAGATATAAACCCTAAGAAAACTAAACTGTAGCTCAGATACTTTTTTCCAGTTGCACCAGTTATGAGTGTTGGTCAGGTGGAAAATAGACTCCTTAGAATATAAACTCAGAATAGGAAAGGTATAACTGCATTCTTACTTTAGTCAAGGAAATATTTCTGTCTTTACTGTTCACTTAGAGGATGAATGTTTTAGCCTGATGGTAAGTGGTAAACTTTAATAGGATGAGGTTCCATCTGATAATGTTTCTGCCTAACTTTTAACGATGATTGAAGGTTTCCTTCTTCCAATACAGCAGAATAACATCCTTGTTTTCATGAGTCCACCACTAAAATTTTCAGCAGACATACTTGTACACATTTCAATATCCCTGATGGCCAAGTAACACATACATTTATTTACTAACTTATCTATTAGGAAAAAAAGAACACACATGTACGTTTTAAAACATGGAAAACACCTTTCTCCCCATTTTCTAGTCTCAAATTCAGTTCAGGCTCTCTTCCTCCCCATTTCTTCAGTCCAGACACCTCTCCTCCCACCTTCTCATGGCTACAGGTTATATTCAGTCCCTTCAGTGAGGAAAAGGTGTTGCAGAAGGCTGTGATCATAGCATAGTGATTTCTTACTTGTTTTATCTGCTTCAGCATGGATTCTCCACAAACCTCAGTCCCTTCAAGGCAGCAAACATGAAAGTTTTCATTTTTTTCTTTCCATAAAGAAAGAAAAATACTTTCAAAGAAGTTCCAAGATAAATAAAAAAGCAGAATGTAATAAACTCTAAAAATAATGTATAATGTAATACAAGTCTTTCAAATACTCAGGTTGTATCCATAATTCAGATATGAGAAATATTTGTATTTGTGCATATGGCAAAGCTGCAGTTTACCTAAAAAGAGGAATGGGGACAACCATTTTTTAAAACATTAGATTTGAAGAAAAAAAAAAAAGAATATAATTAATAAAATATATTCCAGACTATCCAAAAGAGGAAGGCAAGAAAAAACCACAGGACTTTGTAAACAAAAAGAGGCAACAAGAAGACAGAAATATTTTCTTGCCTTCTCTTTTTCTTTCTATGCCAAATGGATATGTGAGCACACTAATTACTGCTAAAGGATCTTAATGGAGAAAAAGACTGATGTTCCTCTCAAAAAGAAATGTGAGGCCTTGATGAAAGTATCTTTTCACTATGAAATAGTTATGAATTCCCATTTTATTTAATGTAGAAGGGGAAAATGTTTGTAAATGGTCAGAAAATAGTATGACTGTGCTAATCCTCAGAACCTAAAAAGCACACTCTTCCACTTCTAACTAGTTTTAGTATCTTTGTTAGACAAAGATAAGACAGAGGTCTGGAGAAATGCAGTGGGTTTTCTTCCCTGGTATGAGAGGAGTCAATGAATAGCAGCAAAAATAAGAGATTAAGCATACCATTATCTTAAACTCTCAAAACTATCATATATCAAACAACATATTTCTGAAAATTTATTTTATCATATGGTATGTCATTTATGTACGCGTAAAGGTCTTTTGCATATCGCAATGCATCGAACTGCCTGTGCTGCCAGAATTGAATTAGGCCCATGGGAATCTCATGAGGTTTGAAGAGACCGAGTGCAAAGAGCTGCACTTGGTTGGGGAGAATCCAAGGTATCAACACAGGTAGGAGATGAACAGTCCAATAGCAGCCCTGATGAGAAGGATTTGAGGGGGCTGGTGGATGAAAGGCTGGATGTGAGCCAGCAGTGTGCACTCACAGCCCAGAAAGCCAATCATATCCAGTATCAAAGGCAGTGCGGGCAGCAGAGAGAGGGAACTTAATCTACCCTTCTGCTCTGGTGAGAACCCACCCGCAGTGCTGCATCCAGATCCAGGGTCCACAGCAATGAATGACATGAACCTGTTGGAGCAAGTCCAGAGGAAGCCACCAAGATAATTAGAGGGATAGAGCACCTCTCCTATGAGGAAAGACTGAAAGAGTTTAATTTGTTCAGCCTGGAGTAGAGAAGGCTTTGGAATGACCTGATTGTGGCTTTCCGGTGCCTGAAGGGAGCCTACAAGAGAGGGACTTCTTACAGGAATATGCAGCGGTGGGACAAGGGGGAATGGTTTCAAACTGAAAGAGAGCAGGTTTAGATTGGATGTCAGGAAGACATTTACAGTGAAGGTGGTGAGGCACTGGAACAGGTTGCCCAGAGAAACATCCTGCTGCCCCATCCCTGCATGTGTTCAAGACCAGGTTGAAGGGAACTCCGAGCAAACTGATTTGGAGAAAGGTGTCCATGTCCATGGTCAGAGGGTGGAACTAGATGATTTTAATGTCCCTTCCAACACAAACCATTCCATGATCCTAAGAATTGTTAGTACAAAGCCACTCTCTTCTGCTTGCAGATAGGTCTGATCATTTTACAAACTTGTAGTTTTGGTAGTTCTCAAGGAACCTGATGGTGACTTCAGATACATGCAGTTCAATGACAGCAAATACAGATCCTTGAGAAAAACAACTATAAGCCGATGTCATGTAAGGGCCTGTAATAAGCTTTATAAAAATACAAAGATTTTTATTCCCTTGATTAAAGACATGAGCTGAATGTTTTACTGAAGTCAAGGAGTTTACATATGGACTAACAAAGTAATACTATGCTTTCATTTTTGGGGGTTATGGTCATGAGCATATTTATCTAGACATAATTTTTCTTGTTCAGAATACTTAACTTTTGTAAACAGCAAAAACAGACAGGAAAGCATCATAAATAATTCAGAAAATAAGCAAAACTTTGGAAAGTTCATATTTTTCACTAATTTAAAACAAATGCAAGGGGGAAAAGTAAGTCTTGTTAGTAAATTAAAAAAGTCACAAAAATTTACTATCTTAAATTTTGATTATGCAGAGCAATATATAGATAAAAATAAATTTATCAGAAATGAAAAACAGATATTGTTGATGAAGAACCTTTTCTTTAAAAGAATTAAGTCTCAATTCATGTAATTCATTATAGACAAAGCAACCAGGATGAATGTATTCTCTTTTGAGCAACATGTAATAAAATATAAAGTGTTTTTTAAAGACCCAGAAAGTAGAAACTTGATTTAATTGCTAAAAAAATTGAAAAAATATGACATATTCATGTGAATAAATCAAAGTCAATATACTAAATAAGATACAATTATCAAGAGTCATCAAGGTATCAATGTCATTCTGCAAATACTCCAGTTAAAAGAAGAAACTCCTTATTCACTACATAAGTAAAATCTGGTGCCTAATATTATTAATTAGACCAGGGTAAGATCTCAGCTAAAAATATGGATAAAACATGGTAGGTCATGCTTAAATGACTTAATCAGATCAGTGAAGAAAGGTTTACAAATCCAAATTCTTAGAAAATTGACTATAACCTTTAAGGACATGTGGAAAATGAATGATGAATTGAAAGATTGGGAAAGATCAAATGTAATATCTGTTTTAGAAGGGAACATCCAATGAACTAGACACAGTCAGTTGCCAGAAAAAAAATCCTGGGACAAATAAGAAATATCCAATCACCTCTAAGATGATAAGTAGCATTTTGTTAGAACATCCCATGAAGAAACAGCAGTTTTCTTCTATGAGACAGTAACAGCACTGGTGAACAGAAGAAAAATGAAACAAGAAAAAAGAAAACCTGACCTAAACAACAAGATGTCCTATATCAGATTTGTTTCTTCTGGAAAGCAGTGGAATGAGGGGAAGTGTAATAGCACTCTTTATATATCAGTGTGAAAAAAGAACAAATATTTGGGACAGCAAGGAAGTTTCAGGGTAAACTTCTGTTTTCAAGCTATGAAAGACTTTCTAACAATAAGATTACTTAGGAGTTGAAACAAATTTACTGGGTTGACTTTGAATTCTTCATTAGTGGAAGTCTAAGAATATCATCAAACAGACTTGTGGTATGGTAGGAATAACGTATGATTTGGAAGAAGGTGAATGTATGTATGGTGTCTGGATGGCCTTCATCCTTATTTTCTATTTCTATTTATAATTTTAGAACACTGTAGGTTTTCTCATTCAAAAATCTGTGTAACTTAGAGATAATTATTTTCTATAAATTCTCATTCAGGTATAAACCCTTCAGTCTGTACATGTACTGAAGATCTATAATTGCAATTCTAAATTTTAAATTCCAAATCTTATAGCTGTTTTAAGAATTTTTTTAAGAGTTTTTTTGGTGCAAGTTCTTTTTTTCCATCCGAACCTCCCTCCCAAATGTGTATACATTCATTTCTAAGTTATTGTTAACATAAGTCAATCTTGCATTGCTTATATATCACTGTCCTAGTATGATGACAAAAAAAGAGTTATTTTACAGTCAGAACTGGGCAAAATCCTTCACTATTTCAGACTGTTTTGAAGCAAAACTGACTTTAGAGATTATATCATTTGCAAAATTGTTATATTTGAAACATGACAAAAAGAGCAGCAGTTAGCAGTTAGTGTAATGGGTCTACTTATCATTAAATCAGTTAAAAACAAAACAAATGTGATCACTGGTATGGAGGCAATTAACTCATTTTGTTATAAATGCAGTAATGTAATAAGCTTGATTTGCAATTCATCTGTCTGGGCAGTCGCTTCTTTTGTTAAGATTCTATTTTTATTTCAAGTATTTCAAAACATTATTTAATCAATATTTATTCGGAATTCTCCACCACTGAGGAAGACGTTTGGTGCTAGGAATCACAGTTTCCGAAAGATTGTAGTGACAGTCTTTGGCTGTTATTTTAGAGAACAATCCCTGTTCTTTTTAGAAGAGAAAAGAAGGTTTTCTTAGTGCGTTTATTGGAGTGTTACTTTCCAAAACTGAACAACAAATATTTTCCCTTATACTTAATTAGGACTATGGCAAACTCTACTTATTGGTGTCCGTAGAAGGATACAAATTTAAGAACACATTTATTTGTTCTCAAAAATTTGAACCACAGCAATTCAGCTCCATGCATATCTGATGCTTATGTTTTATGTTATGAATTTTAAAACTGCAGGAAAGTGTTACGCTATATAACCCTTTGCAACATTCAGAATTTGCTGTTAAAAATTATGGAGAGTACATAGCTGTAACTATGAGTTTAGCTTCACATCAGACTTTTGTCTTTCATTTTTGTCCAGTGAGGAAAAAAAAGCAGATGTCATTTGAAGGATTTGCAAGGTACTTGATCTCAGAAGAATGTTCAATATTTAAAACCCAGCACAAGACCATCTACCAAGATATGAACCAGCCACTATGTGACTACTTTATTTCATCTTCTCACAATACCTACTTGATAGCTGACCAGCTAATGGGACCCAGTCATTTATGGGGATATACCAGGTATTTAGATACTGTTTTTTTAATATTTTAAACATTCTTTGACTGTTTTTTTAAGGTCATGTATAATCCTATTTGGCAATAAGAAACAAAGCCATCACAGATAAAAGTTGAAAATGTGAGAATGGCATTTTATTTTGTGTGTACACTTTTCAATATAGTTCCCAAGCCATCTGTTCATAGTCTGGAAACAATCTATTTTTTCACTTACATCTCAAAAACTCCACCTTGCAGCAAATGAAATCTATAGTGTAGTGCAAAGTATATGATTAAATCACTTTTTAATCTCAACATGCCATGCAAAAATATATAAACCCCTGGTACAAATATAAAAGTCCTGCGCAAACTCTAATCTAATCAATATATAGCATGTAAAGGCAGAACATATCGGAGTATTTCAAGGATATCTGTGATCAGTGCTTGTTGCAAGTTTTCAAAAAAAAACCAAACAACAAAAGTGGGCACTCTGGTAATCGGGAGGGAGAAGAAACTGCAGTGTATGACTCCAGGTTGATGATGACTGGGATACCTTATTGCCAACACGGGGAAGAAAAGTAATCATGTAATAAAGGCAATATAGACAAGGCAGAAAGTATTAAGTATTTTAAAGACAGGTGTCCAGCATTCCTGTTATTTGTAGTACTTTAGTGGTGCCAAAGCAGTTGGAACTGTCATCTATCTGAACTTTTTTTCTTTTGGTTGCTCTTGCAACCATCAGAAACAGTAGTGAATTTCTATAAGTATTGTAAGTTATATGATATTAACACTGCATTGCTGAAAGTAATTACAAAGAGGGTACAAACCCCCACCTCTTCCTCTTTATCTGCCATTAGTGTGAGGAAAATGCTAAAATCAGTTAGAGGGACCTTTGAGATATTGTAAACGTGAAGGGCATGTAGAAGAGAGATTGTTAATTAAGTAAAATAATCTGCAAGAAATGTTTCAATTAGTTAAAAAGCAACTATTAGAGAACTAAGACCTTTAAGGGATACTATTAACATATTAAAAATTAAAACAATAAATTTAAGGCACCTGAGAAACTTTAGCACTCTCTTAGAAAGGCGGGGTAGAACAATTGAATTATATAAAGACCAAGCACAACCTGATTCTCTAAGTGCAATGCTGCTATTTTTAAGCACAGTGATCCTTAAACTTGCAGAAGAGTCCTGAAATAGTAATAAAAACCCCACTTCAAGCACATATTCTTCTATTTGAAGTAACAATTTGCCACTATTCCAAAATTCCTTAATTGAAATCTTAGACTGTCAATTTTAGTCTCTTAAGGTTATTCGGTTAATTCCTTACCATTTAATGCTTGAATAAAGTTTATTGCGTGTCTAATGTGCCTAAGATAAACAACAGAAAGTATTGCTCTGTCTCATATCTTTATAATTCTATAGTATTACTTTACTTTTTTTCTAATGATGAAAAAGAAAGTAGAGGGTTTTTTTGTGTTCAATCTGTTATTCAATGTGGTTGTAATGAGCAATATAGCAACTTGTATAAAAAAGTGGCATTTTTCTTTCAACTGTAAAATTGTTTCTTTTATTTTGAAGTGCTCTCTTAAAAGGATGTCGTTGCCTGGAAATTGACTGCTGGGATGGCCCCAAAAATGAACCTATTGTGTATCATGGTCACACATTGACAAGCAAAATTCCATTTCGTTCTGTAGTTCATGTGATTGACAAGTATGCATTTATGGTACGTATATATAAGTTGTTTAGAATGTTATGGTGGCTTTAACAAAGCCCAGGGACATGGTTGTTGTCAGATTCTCCAGGGTAAAACAATATGAAACAGAGACACTGCTCGTGGCAGTAGGCATTGTTGAAATTAATTGTAGGAAAATTGTATCTGTTCTTTATATATATATATATATATATAAAGAATGGTAAACCTAACGTTGCAAAGAATTCAGGTGATCTTAATTAGCTTGTTGGGTGAAATTCTTACCTGTGATCATTTAAGCAAGAACTGAATATAAAGAGAACAACTACTTCAAAGTCTGTCTAATGTTTTACTCCTTTGTAACTTTTAAATGTTTTTGCTTCACCTAGTCTTCTGTTGCTATCAGTCTGCCTTTTATCCTACATGTGAATTTATGAAATAGAAAAAAATGTTAGATTATAGCTGAGTTTGAGACTTGCTCTGTTTTCCATTTCCTCTCCTTTTATTTTGAATGTTGAACCTGATAAAGATTACGAGCTATGGATGTTTTTTGTCAGGTGTCTCATTAGGGCAATGTCCCTTCTATCCATCTCTGGCAAAGGAGCAAAAGATGAAGAGGTTTTTGGCACTGTCTCAGGCTTTTGTAGAGATTTCTGGCAAGACTCCTGCTCAAGTGCAGTCCTGAATGGCTATTAAGATAACCCTCGAATTCAGGCCTGCATTATGTGTGTGAAAATATGCATCTATGATCATACATTTATATGAATTTTTATGCCTACATGTTTTTAACCTTCTCATTCTTAATCAAAGCTGGCTTTTCAGTTCTGATTTTTATATAAAATTTAATTAGTCTCTGATTTGAAAGATGAAATGCAAAACATGCTTTTATTTCACTGTTCTTCAAAAACTATTAGAAATTGCTCTTCTACTCTTGCTTATACACCACGTATTGTATTTAACTGTAACACAAACTTCGTTTCACAGGCACAAGTTATAATCAGATGATAAAATCATAATTGGTAATGGTTTGTACCAGCTGTGGTTCTATTGATGGTCAATAGCAAATTCTCAGGGGACAATTGTGAAGACACAGTAAAAAAACCAGTACTCCTCTTAGAAGCTGACATTTTAGGTTCTGACCAAGAAAAGATTATATTAATTTCATTCATTTTTGTTCATTTTATTCATTTATTTAGTAATGGTTTCAGTAGGCACTAGTATTACTGGCAATTTATGAGATTTTCTTACACAGTCTAAATAGACATGTTTCATTCGAGCTCCCTTGTTTCACTTTAGTGCTGTGATGAGCAAAGTGTAAAGAGCCTCAAGAAAAGTTTGTGATATTATGAAAAAAATATCCATAGCTTGTTCATGTAAAGGCAATGATTTCTGAACAAGATTTAAGGATACTGTAATCTTGAAATGTAATCAATTAAAGTCTGTCATAAACTAAAGCTGAAGGCATTTAATCCTGCTTTACTTTGTCAGTTTTAATTATAGAATCTAATTTTACATTTTAAACCAAAAATTAAACAGTTCTCTTTACATCTCTGGATTTGTCTAACCCTTTTTAAACTCCCCTTAATGTCATGAAGGTGCATTTTTCTTTTCTTCAATTATGCTTTGTTTTCCATAAATATTTTGAGCCTTTTTATTTGTTACTAACCTGAAACAACTGACCTATATTCTGAATGTTTTGAAAATAAAGAAAAATGTAGATTTTTAGAAGGGGGATTTTTGTAAGATATTTTGGAAAGGGGAGTGTTCCTCTTTATGAATAATAAAATCTTTATGTTTTCAGTCATCTGCATATCCACTTGTACTGTCTTTGGAGAACCACTGCAGCACTAAACAACAAGAAGTAATGGCAGAGTGTTTAAAAAGTGTTCTAGGTGACAAACTTCTTCATTTACCAATTGATGGTGAGACAGAAATGGCTCGACTACCTTCTCCTGAGGTAATAAGATTGCACTTTTCTCTATGAAAGACATAGAAAAATATGTTTGGTTGGGTTTTTTTTGTTTTAATTTGTGAAACTGAGTTTATGGAACACTTCTGATGACTGAAATAGACCTCAAGTAGTAACAAAAAATATTTAAACAGCACAAAAAAAGGTGCATGAGAAGATACATGTTAGTATATCTGTTGTTGCTGATTTATTTTTTGTTGTTTAAATTGAAGGAAATTTAAACATATTATTGAAATGGATGATGAAAACTTTCTTATTGAGTTCTGCTGCTGCAAGATATTCTCTCTTTCTCTGTGTGTTTCTCCCTAAGACAGTGTTTCTCAGCTGGTGGCTAGAGACCCCTGGGATATGAAGTCAGAAAAGGCAATTAGATGGATGTTGAAAATTTTATCGCAAACTAAACCAAATAAATTTCCATCGTTCCAGTTTTTGCACATAATTTTCTTTCAAGGACAAAAGTTTTTTAAATCTCTTGTAACTGAATGCATACATCCCAAATACTTATTTAGGCTTGTCACTGTTGCCAGTGATAAATACATTTTATACCTTTTTCTTTCAACGGTAACTGAAAAAGAATGCAAATGAAAATGTAGGGAGGAAATATTGTCATAAGGAAAAGCAGCACACAAAGGGATATAATTCTTTAAAGGATTTGTCAAGGAAAATTTTTTTTGAAGTAATATGTCTAAAAGATGTGCTAAAGTATTACCATACTATTATATTTCCATAACAATGTTGATGTAAATATATTTATTATAAAAATTTCTCACCCCAAACTTTTTGAATTATAGCATTATATTTTTTATATTACAGTGTCCAATGTAACTTTGAAATCTTGAATATTGTTTTGTAACATAGATAAAAATACAACCTGTATTGAACATAAGGGTTTGTTTTGAAGCTTCTCAAAACATGGCCGATTTTAATGTCCTCTGTAGCAAGCACAGCATCACTGTACTGCCTCTGAGTCATGAAGTCAATGAATCGCATACTTGAAAATATTACTTTCTATGAGATATGTCCCTTACCATATAGTTACTATCATATAGGGAATTCATGCTTCATATTTCCATAGCCTAGAGTTTTCATAAGTCAGTTCCATAGAACTTTTGCCTGAAAATGCATTGCTGGGTCTATAAGTATGGAAATGCTGTTCAGGTGAGATTCATACTCCTGAACTTTTAACATATTATGTGAGATATACTCCACACCTATGTAATATGTAAGGGTTACCTAAATAATAGCACTGTTCTCAGCTTTTACAAAAGTCTGAATTTAATAAATTGTTATCTTGAGAATGAACAAAAATTAGGATCCTCTCTATTTCTTGTAGCTCTTCTGATCAAGAGTGTAAGAAAAAACAATGGGATTTTACTTAGCAGTGAAAATACATAGCTGTGACTGAACTTGTAAATTGAGGAGTAAGTTTGACTTTTGGAGAGCATCTTTTTGAAGACCAACTTTTGGGTTGTGTTCAAAAGGAGTTTAGTAGGACCTTGTGCATATTCAAAGCCTGGGTACATTCATTATCATTTGAGTAAGCCAGAGGCTGAACTTAGCCTTCAGCCTGCTTTACTTAAGTTGTGCCAAAGAGATGTTACAGAACTCTAAATAACAATTTTAAATGCTGTGTGTGAGAAGGATTCTCAATTATTGTAAAGAAAATAACCTATATAATTTAGTGTTCCACTTTTTTTCAAGATGGAACACGAGAATAGGGAAGAAGCCAGATCAGTATTCTTCAAGAACAGAATAAAATGGTTCTTTTATATGAAGCAGGATACTGCATAGTTCACCAAGTGCTTCATAGAAGCATTTGCCAATTACAGGTTCCATTTAGATCTTGAAGTTTTGTAGGCGTCCATGGAAATTTTATTCTCTGTTGTCTGGCTCATCTCCTACTTCCTTTTCTAAGTAGAGCTATATCTTTGTCAGCTGAGATGACTGTATGTGTCAGGAAGGAGGATTAAAATGCAGAGCAAACCCATTCTTGGGTGCTTCTTTGGACCACAGCTCATGCAGTGATGTCTCCTACTATTGTGAGTCTAAGTGAAAATCACAAGGAAGTCCAGAAAAGAAAATTTGATGATCACTGACACTATTGCTCTCTGCTTTTTCTTGATACTATGACAAACTCTAGAAAATTTCAGGAAAAGTGTGGTTTGTTTTTTTTATTTCTTCGCCTTCAGCTATGTATTTACCCTTCCTATTGACTGTTGATTCCCTGAAATTCTACTCTATTTGGTAGCATCTCAACATCCTCTACTTGTGGAAGAAAGGAAAGAGAAGACTTTTGCTGCTTCTTTGTTTCATGCACCTCTTATCCAATGAGAAACAGAGGCTACTCTTAAGCTTCATCAATCTCTTCTGCTTCCTTCCCAAGCAAATATTTTACCACCCAAAACAACAGACCCACAACCATTCTCCCCTCACATCTTGACCACTATGGTGCTTCTAGAGACTTCATGAACTTCCTTTAATAGTCACTGGAATATCAGGCCCTTTGAGCCAATTCCCACATTAAATTAGATTTGACTGGCGTCAGAGATCCCCGCCGATTTCATCACCACTCCTGGTGATATGCTGATACAAAGTGACAATGTAGTGTCTTATGCAGCAATTTGTAGATGAACTTGGAAAATATTAGAATCCTAGAAGTGGTAAGTTTTTACTTACTTTGCTGTATCCTTCCTGTCTAAAAAGTTTGACAGCTACTGAAAGAAGCAAGCCTTCAATTTAACACATGAGAAAGGATGTAAACATATTGATGCATTTGATGAAGGTTTGTTCCTCAATTATTTTGCACTGTAGTACATCAAACTGCCTTGCACTGCTGACAGGACATATACATGAACTACTTAGGAATTTTACATTATTTGCAGGTTTCCTGTCACAAAATTGCAATGAGATATTGGTGTATTGTTAACAGAGAATGGCAACCACTGTTATTTTACAAGTGGTCTTTTATGTTTACCACACAGATGAAAGATCAATTACTATGTTGTGGTGGTTCAGAAGCATTTCTATCCATGATTGCCAAGGTTTCCCCAAAGTTTTTAAAGTCATGGTATCTAAATAAAAGGACCTGTTTAATAATCTCCTTGAGAAAGATTCATAGAAGGTAGTCAGTAGAAGTTTATGTGTTATGGGATATTTTAAATCTTCAATTACGGCAAAAATCAACTAACCCCATAACCAGGACTCTTCCTTAACCCTTTTCTTCATCTTTATTTTCTTGGTATGTGAAAAAGCTTTCTCGACATCATCACTGTTTTCGTAGAATGCACCAGTCTCAATGAAGCAAGTACTGCAGTCTTTACATCTAGATATAATATTTGCATGTAAGAGATTAATATTGTTACTGCACTTTCTTCCTTTCCACCTATTACAGTAAGAAACTTTCAAAACTTAGTTGTACCTGGCTGTCTGTAATCTGTGACAAATAGACTCATTGTCTCTAACATCTGACAAAATGGTGGTGGTCTGATTGACATGTGGCTGAATGTTTAAATTTTCAGTCTAACCATCTCCATATTTACCTCTCCCATATCTTTATAGGGTTTCATATCTTAGTTCTTAGTTATTGAAAAACTAAGACATGAAGATTTTCACTCAGAAATTCAAGATCAAGGCTGTTTTAGCATATTCAATTCTGTTGCTTCAGTGATGAGATTAATTCCTATTTTTCTGACCTGCAAGTCACATATGCAAATGTCTTGACCAAGTCTTTGCATCAGAAATATCTTTGCTTAGCAAGTCAAAACATTTCTAGTCCGGTATTTTGCTTTCCCATCTGTCTGTGCCATCTATTTTTTACAAAAATGGGAGGAAAAATGTTGAAAGTGTAGCATGCCTTGGTGATGATCTCAAAAATAAGACAGTGTTGTTTATTACAAAATTTCTGGATCCTCTAGGTTCTAATGAGAACTTACAGAAGGCTCATCTGATTCCTACACTATTTCTGGGCATTGCACTCTACAGTCTTTTTGAAGGGACGTGTTTTTCCCACAAATGTATTAAACATGCAATAGTCACTTACTTGTTGTTAATAAGTTCCCTGTATTGTAAAGCTGCTTCAGTAGAAAATTAAAAACAAAACATTTCTCTATTTCATATCATCAGCCAGATGAATCTTAGGTTGATGGTTTATTTTCTGTACAAAAATCAGATCCGTCTTTTGGCAAGATATATTCTTGGAACATTAAACTGTGGTAAGAAATCTGTGCATGAAGGCCCTAAGCATGCTGCAGTAATTATCCTGGCCAACCTGTAACCATTTTCCTCTGTAATCATCCTTTAGATTTCTTTCCAGTCTATTTATCAGTGATTTAGTAGCCTAGGTACAATTTCATCTTTGATATAGAGCAGATGTTTAGCCTGGGACTAGACTTACATGAAGTCTTCTACAGAGCACAATATGGAACTGTGATTTTCAATATACATTTTCACTACGTAAATGTGTTGTATGAAAGCTTGTTATAACTGAAATGATACTGCTGAATAATTAATATATGTTTAACTAGAGCTCAGATATTGGTGGTAGAATTGATTTAAAATATCTCAATAACTGTGATTTTTAAGGCTGCCTGAAAGACATCCATTCATATTTTTCCTAAGTGAGATTCTTTCCTTGAGTCATTGAAGAAAGCTGGTGTTGGGGTTTTTTAACTGTTGTACTTAACAAATGTTATTGTCTCAAAAGTTTTCCTTACGTTAGACTTCACAGGAGGTGTTGCATCTTCACTTGATATCTGTATTTATGACAGCAGTATAAGTCTTGAAATAGAAAATTATGTAAAACATAAAACTGATTTTAAACTTACTACTTTACAAGATCTTCAGGACTTGATATTCCTCTAACTAAGCATGTAGACGCTAAATAGGGGAATGTATTCTTCTTAATATTCATTACCAAATCCAGGGTTCACTTTCTATACTTCTGAGGACTGAATGTTGTCCCTTTGTACATTAATTGCAGTGGTCAGTTAGGTGGGTTTGCCGGATTCAATGTGCTTACAATTTTGTCTTGGAATTTTGGCATTACTTAGCTGTTCTGATTTGTGTTGTACATCACATTAACCAGAATGTACAAGGAATAAGTTTTGTTCATTTAATTATGTAAATATTTGTTCCGGTTGATTGTGCATGGAGGCTTTTGCTTATACCAGCCTTGAAGTCTCATTATGCTCTAGGGAAGATCTATTATGTTTTAAATATTTAAATTTTTTAGTATGCCCACAGTATATATAGAAGTACATAGCAAATGTACTTTTAACATACTTTTCCTTTCATATTAAAACTAGAAAGGAGAAGTTATAATGGATGTTCCGACTTTCAGCTCATTAAGACTTGGACATTTAGAGAAAAAGGTGCTGCATGTTTAGCACTGCTGATTAGCAATTAAGGAAGTCCAATTTCACACAGTCACTGATTTAGTAACCATACATTTGTTATAAATTTTTTTAAAGACGCATTTGAAGCCTTAAAATCCTTGATGTGTCATTTTTCAGTTCATGGTTCACTTTCCATTATTTGGGGCCACTATTATTGGAATTTGCTTCTGGCTGAAAAATAGCAAAATTTCATATTGCTGGAATATTTTTCCATAACTGTTTTAGAAAACAGAGTGATCACATTGTTGAGGTTTGGATCCTCTTGTTTCAATTTTCCGATTACCACTATGAGGTTTTGGTGTGTGGGGTGGAGGCATGGGCAAGGCAGCAGTGCAGAGCATCCAGCAGCAACACCAGACTCGGAGTACACCAGAAGTGTGCCACTTGCTGCTCCCACTGCTTGCCAGGGCACCAACACAACTCAGGCAGAGCTGGTGCTGCCCTGAAACGTTTTTGCTCCCATGGGAAGATCCCTGACCGCTCCCTGTTTCAGCTTCCTGCCACCCCCATCAGCTTTCGGCCGTGAATGTAACTGCACCAAAGACAGTCCAGTTTTCACTTTCCTGAAGGGAGGGTGAAAATTTGGGTGACGTTTTCCTTTGTAAACGTTTGGTCATTGTTTGTTCTCTATTGCTCTCAATTGTTAGTAAAAATTGTTATTTGTGTTCTATACTTTGCTTAAAAGCCTCATAATTTCAAAGTCACAGTAATTTGGAGGGAGGAGTTTCTATTCTAGGAGGTCTCACCTTCTGGCATACATTATCTTTAAACCAAGACACAGACACACACATACGCGCTATGGTCTTTTTTACTTAAAACAAGTTTACATACAGGAGGCATTAATATAGCCATAGAAAGATTTTCCTTCCCTTGTATGCCAGGTGTTTTGTTCTGTGTTTTTAATTTGTAGGATTAAATTTGGCCTATGAATAACAAAATATTAGAGCAAAAGAGAATAGAATTGATTTCAAATATTGGGAAATATGAACATGCAGAAGGAAATCCAGAACTCTTAAAAAATTTGAATAGCATTAATTATATTAAAAGTCTTCTAAAAATATCACAGGCAAAAACCATGAGTACATCAATAAGAAATGAAGGAAATGTTAAAGGACATCCTTATTCTGAGTCAGTAGTGCAGAGAGACTAATCAATCTTACAGTAGCATAGCATTGATAGATATTAAGCATAGGATATCTGATTCCACTGGCACACTGGCAAACTGGCAAATTCAAAGATTCAAACACTGCTAAAATAACAAAATGTTTTAGTTTGGTACACTAGACAGATATGCACCAAGGCACTAATCAAATAGAGTAACAAATTTCTTGCAGCCACAATGATAGCTAAAAAAATTCCAAACCATGCATGTCTATAAATATATATATATATGTATTGCAAATTAATTTATGGATAGTATGAAGTTATACCTTAGACATCTTGTCTGGCCATCACCTGTGACATTTAACTTCCTACTTTTATCTTTTCATGGTTTCAGCATCTATATATCTTTGGAGAGCCTTTTCTCCTGTCCTGGGATTAGGTAGTCTCATTCCATTGTGTGCTTTGACCTCCTGATTCTGTTTGGTTTACTTTTTTTTGGCTTCTGCCTCACTGATACGTATCTTTACTTCATTTTGTTACCTCTCTTCATTATACTTCAACAACTTTGAACATGGGTTAAACAATACAAAGAGATGAAAACCTGCAGGAGGTTAATCCATACATTATTCTAGTTACTACTATTTGATCTCTTTTTTACAGGCATTAAAATTCAAAGTTCTGATAAAAAATAAAAAAGTAGGAACAATTGAGGAAGGTATGCTCAGGACTGATGATGACATTCGGGAAGTGACTGATGAAGAAGATGAAGCTGGCTCAGAAACAACGTCAGGCACAGACGACACGGATGAAACAATCCCTCTTCATCCAAGTCCTGCCAAAAGAAGAGGGGAAACTAGAAAATCACCCATCCTACCACCTCGAAAAAGGAAGCCAAGGGTAACTTTTGTCTAGAATGAATATAGAGAACACATAGGTGTATATCAGATTTTTTACTAAAAAAAATCAAGAAAAAATGAAGGAATGTATTAGAGAAAAATAGAGACTAAATTTAAAAGCTAGATTTTAAAATTACTTACAGCTATGCATTTTGAAACAACATGTTCTAGCTCAAGGTTTCAGAGTTTTCCTACCTCTGATAAAGAGAGGTAGTAATGAAAAATTTTGAGGAAAAATGGAGTCCTCTTTGAAAAGGAAAGGCCAACTTTCCAGATAAAATGGTCAAATATATTTGTAAGATCATGCTAGAGACCAGAGCATATACCACATACTCTTGATCAAGAGCAGCAACATGTTTTACAGGCAAAAGAGAAAATGGTTTTCAGTTGAGTATTTATCCTGAGCTCCAGTTACACTATGAGAGGGTGAGAGAGCATTTGAATCCACATGCAAGATACCCCAGTGATGCTGTTGTCTTTGCGTGCCATACCCAGAGACGTGTATTCTTTAAGAGCAATGAGAAGGCAATTTCTATTATTTCATCACATGAGAATTTGCCTTCAAAAACTTTAATGGAATGTAAGCATTATGAGCATCATCATGTCTTTGTTGGGTACTGCCTCTGCTTAGCTCACAAGTTGTGCTAAGTGAAATGAAGCAGTCATGCAAAACCTCACTGTGAGGGAGAAGACCCTGGTAAAGTTCCAGTCCCTTTTATTTTCTTTGCTTTGGTAATGGAGCAAGTCTAAACAAAAATTCAGGAAAATGAACTATACACTTTAATTAAGAAGAAAAGAGTTTTTCTAACTTCAGAGCAATGCTTGGAGGAATATGCCTATGACTAATTTTCTTGGCATGGTAAAATATTCTGCTGTTCTTCTACATTCTGTAGTGGAGTTTATGCTATTGATTTTTTCTACTACTTTATGTAGTTATGAATATAAAGTTGTATGTATATTTTAAATGAGTAATGTTAAAACCCATGAAATATTGTTAATTTACACATGAATCTCAGAAGCAGGAAAATTGTAAATCTATCCAAAAGAACACTGTGCATTTCTCCATTCACTCTACAGTTGCTATGATAAACATGGACACAATAATCTCAATTGTCTCACTAGATTAACTCTCACAATCAAAAGTCATAAATTCATTAATTGTAACACATTTTTCTCATACTATATGCATATGAAATCCTAGTTTTTCTGAAATAACCTTTTTGTTCTTCCATTATTCATGTGATGATTATTACCTGAAGAAGGCAAAAATTGCCATTGCATTGTCAGACCTTGTGGTTTATACCAAATCTTCGAAGTTTGTGAGCTTTGAGCATTCCCTAGAGAATCAGAAGTGCTATGAAAATAATTCAATTGGAGAGTGTCAAGCACGGAGACTTGTAAAACGTTCAGGTAATTTATTTTGATTTGATCAGCCAAAAGTTACATTCTTGCTATGGCTTAGTGCTTAGGCATTGCAAGGTTTAAAATTTTATTAAAGACATGCTGTACAATTTTATATGGTTGTTTTTATAACATGGTTTTAGAAATGTTCTTTGCACTGCATTTTAGTATTTCAGTTGGTTTTGTGAGGAAAATTGGAATTCAACTTGTTTTCTTGTTTTTAATTTCATGTGGTTTTATAAGAACAAATATTAACACAGTTTATAAATGTATGACTGCCTTTTGATTCATTGTCTTCTGCATCAAATAATTTAGAAGTTACAGTCAATACTTAAAAACTTGTGGCATAGATTTCCACCCTCACCCCCACCCCCCTCCCTTCTCCCTCATGTCTGGTCTCAGCTCTCACTGGGGTTGGGCATGGAGTTGCCCTGGCTTTGGTGAGAGCTGCAGATAAAATTGATGGAATGGATAAACTCCAGAACAGGCAGCTTGCTTCATTGGACCAGGCCTTTCGTACCAGCCCAGCTGGATTATTCAAAGCTCATTCTGTGTTGGAGCGTCTCCATTTGGTACAGCCAGTACAGTGCAGCCTTTGCTGTTTAAACTCCAGCTACCTGCCAAGAGCCTTGAGGGAGTGTTAAGAACAGAGATCACTGATCATGACAATGAATCTGCCACATGCCCATTCACTCAGGGCCAGCCCAGCTGCCACCCACCACTTTGTGGAGGAGATTCAACGGTTGGTTGGGTGAATGATGCTGAACGGCATCAAAACGTGGGATTTTGCCAACCATCAACAGACAGTCCTTTCTGGTTCCTCTGGCCACCTAGTGAACAAAAAAGTAGTTCTATTGAAACAAACAAACAAACAACACTCAAATAAAACAGCTGAAAAAGCAACAAAGCAAACAAAACCAGATTAAGAAAAGAAACCAAAAAAATGTAAAAGTGGGATAAGAGGCAGATGGAAAGGATCAGAGTGATGACACTGGAAATGTAAAGCTTTTTGTTTAATTACTAAAATGGGATTATGTAGATAGAGGTCACCTAAAGTTTCCCACTTCTGTATAGTTTATACCTACATATGAAGAGAAAGGGAACACTGCTAGCAGCAAGGAAACAATCCTACTTGAATAGTTACCATCTTCTGAATTTTATAAAAGAACCACTTAAGTGTCATTAAAAAATGTGGTGTTCACTGGTCTTGATATTATTCAGTCATCTTATTTAATCCCCAAAAGAACAAACAAGCTAAGTTCATCTTGAGATGATTTTTTTCCCTATTAAGCTACTAAAGAATGAGGGAGCTTTTTGGACAGTTTCCTGTTTTGTCTTAATTTTCTATAAGAACACAGTGGGCTAGCAAAGAGGTAAAGAAGCAGAATATTTCAGTGAAGCAATGATTTTTGGTTATCGAACTTTTAATAAAAGTCTACACCATACACAGAAACACAATTCAAATATACAAAAATATTAAGGTTTTAAAATAAGATTTTAGACATATCTCAGAGTGGTGCATATATTAATGTTAACATAGAATATATTGCTATGATATTGAGTAGAAAAAGTAATTGCTGGATAAGATTATTCTATTTTTACTATTATTTATTCAAATAGACAGTCTTTAATAACAAAGTTTTTCTTACCAAGCTTTTATCCTTCTGTTTTTAAGCTAAAGAGTTTATTTCACATACTACAAGATTTATTACAAGAATCTACCCCAAAGGAACAAGAATGAGATCTTCAAATTATTATCCTCAAGAGTTCTGGAATGTGGGGTGCCAAATGGGTATGTTTGTTTGTAGAGACTGTTGTGTTTAGAGCTTTACAGATACAGGAGGTTTTTTGTCTCCCATAGTATTTTTGTGTTATTTAAGTTACACGTTTTCCTCCAGTGGCATCAGTTTCATTTTGTGTCATATAAACTTCTCCTTTAGCCCACATATCCGAGCAATTTTTAGTCCCTAGTATGATAAATATCACTTTGTGTTAAAAGCTCTATTTTATCCCAAATACCCCATTTATTGTCTTTTATTAATTTATTCAAACGACCTTTTCTTTTTTCTATTAAATATTAAGAAAAACACTAGTAAGAAAAATACAATGTTTTTAAGCTTCCATTACACAGCAATGGAAAGCTCATCTTTGATCTGTGGGTTTTCAGTGGTTTTCTGTGACTGGAGTTAGACAGATGCAGGACATGTGTGCACAACAATTAATAATGGTGCCAAAAATTCCCAGAATATGATATGCTACTGCAAGGAAGCACTCAAGCACTCCTGATCAGCACACTACCCAGGTACAGCTGGGAGCTGCTGGGAGTCTCCAGTGTCTGTATAAAAGCAACATATATTTAGCATCTGAATTTCCAGTACAAAATTTCCAATCCATGAAATAGTAATAGTAACTCCTGCTTCTTTTCATTTAAAGTCATTAATTTGAAATTGTTAAAAATAAGCATGACTTCTGTACTCAGCAGATTTTGAAAAACCTCTCACCTGTAAGCATTTTCCCATTTTTAATGGCTTTAGAAACAATCTTGCCTTCATCTGTTTGTTCTTCAGTTTAAAAGATTCTCAGTTACAGAATATTTTTCTATGTCTGTCTGCTAAACCTTTTTCAACCTTAGGTAAAGTAGAGACCAATATTTTTTGCATTCACATGTACATTCTGTCTTGTATTCTGACTCTATGCCAAGGACATCTGAGGGAAACTGGGGTGAGCAGGGCAATTTGCCGTAGGCTCCCGGTTTTGAAAGGTGAAAGGTATGGGCTCATCTTGTTGTATTAAAATACACAATCATCCAAGGGCAGGCACAGATTTCACTTTGCCTGTAGGGGCCTGGAGCTTATGTCACGCCTGTTCTAGGCTTCCTTTTTCACTTTTTTCCTTTCTCAGCTCCCAAAATATCTTCTGTTCCAATTTACCTTCTCCAAAATGTTGCTAACAGTTTGCAATTTACACTCAATCATGCATATACAAATTATTTATTGTTTAACCCCCTAATGTATCTCCTGCTACACTCCTACAGTTCTAGAACTTGGAATGAGCATCATGCCTCAGCTTTCACTGAGAGATTGATGTTCCCACGTTTGTGGCCCTGGCCACAAGCAATGGAAGATATCCTCAAGCCTAAATTTCTTACCCTTTGCGGTCCCCACCCTGAGCTGTGCCATACTGCTAGTACCATGAATGAGGGTAAAGCAGGAAACAATAACCACAGGATTGTGTGAAATTTGGCCACTCAGTGCTGGCTGTTCATTGAAGAACTGCAATATCCTCAGAATCACTATAATCCTCTCATTCTTACAAATTCTCATTCCAGCTTTTATATTGAAGTAGAGTTTTACAACTACAGTAGGAGTATAAAAATTACTAGTTAGTATAAATTTTGCCTATATCTGTGTCATTATAAATGTTTATTTATAGTACAGACTTGGGCTTGGGCTAGAAGTATGTTTGATTACATTCTGTCCTTGTTGTTGATCCTCAGTGTGATGTCCTGCTATTGCTGGATTATTTACCTGGGGTGCTGCACTCTGTATAGTATCCACATTGCTATTAAAGAGAAGTGTATTAGTTTTGTGCTTAGAGGAAGCACAAGCCAGAGGGAATTTAAAACTGAATTAATCTCCATGGTTTTTCATGCTGCGGGTTACTAGTTTTTTTTCTAATCTGAAAATCTCCACACTTACCTCTGCAAAGAATATCCATTTGTTAGATCTCAGACACGACTGGAGTCTTTCAAAATAGGAAAAAAACATTGACTGTTTTCTCAGAGTATTCTTCAATGAAAAGTCATTCTAAACGTTTTTATGCAAAGCATATGATTTTTGGTGTATAGGGGGTCTGGGCCTCTTCCTGGAAGAATGGAAGATATGCAGGAAGTGCCTGAATCTGTCCTCTTGGTCACTTCATTTGCATCTTCATTTAAGAAAAACCAAAACAACCAAACATTTTTCTCATGGGAAAAGGCTAATTAAAGGCAATTCTCTACATATGTTGTTTCCAAGCTATGTTAGATCTAGTCTTAATTCCCTAATGTGTTTTAGATAACTTTTTGACAGAAATATAACTCCTCTTCTAAATGCAGCTCACAAAGTGAGCGAATCCCAGTGAATCTTCTACTGATGTCCTTCCACTGACTTAACATAGATTTTTAAATTTTTATATCTGTCCTGCGACTGCATAGTACACATACTCTTCCTGTCTCTCTGCCATTGCACTTTATATTCCATGCACAAAAGTAATCCCTCCAAATCCCACCTACCACTTCCCTAAAACTATTCACAGAACTCTTACATTTCTCCTATTCCTGTTCCTCAGTTCCTTTCACCCTCCTCACATCTGCTAGCTTAAGTTCCTTTAACATGCATAACTCTTCTACCTGAGCAAAGAAAACATATTAGATTTCATTCAGACTTACACATAGTACTGCCTGCCTGGCCTTTGCATCGTATAACGATGAAAGTTGAGTTATTCCTTCACTTCCCTTAGTGATCGACCCAAAACAGTGCTCTTTTCTGTACCTTGCCAGCAATTTTCTCTAAATTGCTTGGAACATATTAACTCAGAGCAGCCTGGCACTCAGTTAAAGCAGGATGAAACGGTCCAACAGGCTCAAGATTTGTTGGGGCTGAGGACAAGACATATAATTGTGTAAACCTCATTTCCAGAGGAAGGCAAGTCAAAAAAAAAAAAAAAAACAAACCTTAGTAAAAAGTACAGAGTTTCCACAAAATCACTTTTGGATATCACTGTGCACTCTGTGTCCATTCTCTGAAAATTGAGACCCACAAGAGCAGGATAGGTTTTGTGAACAAAGAGGTCTTATGGAGAAAAAAACCTCTTTTTACAGTCTGTAAAAATTAGTATGCCTCCTGCATACAACTGCAGTGTGGCACTGGAAAGAATTGGTTTGATGTATCCTTAGGTTCTTTTTATTTAGTAAATAAAATGGAACGTAAGGATTTACACAGGGAAAGAAAATTCAGGGTAGTTATTTAAATAAACATACATCAGTTGTATTATATTGACTAAGACAAGCAGAACAAAAAACCTAAACCAAGGAAACTTCAGTGAAAATAAAAATAGAAAGACTTAAATTTCCTTTTGAATATGGCCTTTGCGTGCAGTAGGAAACATTATCCACATATCAAAACAGTCTACAGGAATCACCAAGAGATATCATAAATTATATGAGAAAGCCATGGTATGGCAGGTACAGAACTTTGTTTCAGAAGAGGCCATATAGAACATCTACTTTCTGGAGCACTCATAAAAATTTAGATGGTACTGTGAAAGTTCCACTACTTCTATGATGGATTCTTTTTCTTATTCTAGTTTTTCTTTTGGCCTGTGACACTGAAATGCAACTTGAAAATTTTGTCATGTCTGTTTTGTGTCTCAATCTTGCGTGTAATAACATGACAAAATATGGTAAAAAGTAATGCATATAAAGAGAAGTGATAAAGAGTTCTGTAACTGGTTCTGGTTTAACCTCTGAAGCTACCTAGGGAAAAGAAACACACTCTTAGATCTTGGTGTGCCTTACCTGTGCACCTTAAAATTACTCGTCTGACCTTGTTTGGGTTCTGTCAATAGCTATATTATTACTCTCTTCCTAGTATTGTTTTAACAGTCCAAAAAGTCCTCTTTAGGGAGTGAAAACTAGATTTATTACAATCTAACTAATGAATAAAACTGAAGAAGTCCCCCTAATTTTTTTCTAGGCCAGAAGAATCTTGAAACTGTTTTAACAAGCATGACAGGGGAGCTCTCACACAGCCTTAGAGGGTCATGCAGTTTTTGATCGAGTTCATATAACTCTTTTTCTAGCATTCTTTCCTCTTCCACTTTTCCATATCCTCCAGCTGCCACAGAATGGTCTCCACACAACTAACATAAATCTTCCTAAATACTGTTGAATAGTGTGTTGTGGAGAGATAATACTAAGATGCCAAAGAAATAAACGAGTTTATTATAAACAAAGTAATTTAGTTGGGAAAAATTCCACAGCTGTAATAGGCCACACAGCCATCCTGGTTTACAAACCTCCCCAAAAAGGCTGATTTGCCTGCTACTGTCCATAAGTCCTCATCCCAATGGGCAAACTATTAGAATTGCAGACTCCAGGGATATTATTAATCTAATACTTAAAGTAAGGACTCATTTTTTTATATGTCGTCCATTAAAATTCACTGATTTGATCCTCACAAGCTGTAGTGGGGCAGCTAATTCGTGTAAACATCTACAATTTAGATGAGACGACATCATTCAATATATGAAGCTCCCCAAAAGCACGCAGCTTTCCTTTGGAATGGCTCCAAAGGCTGGGAATTGTTTTGAATTATGGTTTCATGTTTCTCCTGAAGAAATGTCTCTACTGCCAGGTTTATTTAAAAGCTCTCAGGCTACTCTGTAGCCTGCTTCTTTTTAGGCAGATTCTGGTGTACGTAGTAGGTACTGGAATTTCACTTAAAAGAACAAAACATTGAAATTTCATTTTATCAGTTTTTCCAGCTATCTTCACTGCAGACAACCAATAGAATAGTAAATAATTTATCTGAAACCCAGCAAATTTTAAAGAAAGACAGAAAAAATTGCAGGGGCACAAATGTCTTTGAGCTCCTTGCTGATCTTCTTCTAAACTCTGTGTCAGTGACTCAGACTTAAATGGGAAAGGGAAGCTGGTAATATATATTGTTCTGCCAAGAATCACACGGCAAACAAATTTTAAAAATTATTTTGGAAAAGTATCTGTTTAATCATGAATGAAATGGGTTAAATGACAACCATAATACACTCAGACTTACCTTGAAGTGTAACGTTCAGACTGACGTGCTAATTAGATAGGAAATATCGATGTAGATTTCAGATTTGATAATTTATCAGAAATGCTTTAGGTACTTTTCCCATGAGAATCTCACAAAAGAGGATCCCTAATTGAAACTCCTTGAAGATATACTTGGACAATGAATGACTTTTAATCACTCCACATCTTTTTTCCAGTATAATTACTTGTAATTACGTAAGAACAATGTCAGCAATTATGAACTGTATTACTGAATTCTTAACATTTCTAATTACAGTGTCTTTAGAGCAGTAGTATTGAATTGGTCCAAAGACAATTAAAAAAAAAGACTGACTGTACATGCTAAGCTTGTTACGTCAGACATTAGCACATTTACTCAGTTCTCAGAAGGGCAGTCCCTCTCACTGTGGCAGAATCCCTTATGTTGTAAGTCATTCATGAATGAAGGGTTTGCAGAATAAGAGCAGCAATTTCAAAATGCTTCAGTGACAAATAAAGCCACAAATTATAATTAAGCTTAATAAAATTTGAAGTCTGAATAGATAAAGCCTGATTGTATTCTGTAAAGAGAAGGAAAAATTACATACAGTTTGACCAATTTTTTGGACAGAAAAAGAGATGAGAATTTGTGTGCCAAAGTTTATACTATCCATTTAAGCCCGCTCTGTGTTGTAAGGGAACAATAACTCTATATAGGTTTTTCCTGGTAAATCAAAACCTTTGTTCATAAAATTTGGATGGGATCACACCTATTCACAGGTTTGCCAAAAGGGCTAAAGCTGCATAAAAGTTTAAAACTTAAATAACTCAAGGCAAAAGGGATGCTGAGGACACTTAGAAGACTGACTTTTGACAGGTCCTCAAACCTGAATTAACAAGTCCCCAGAGATGGCAGTGGGGATCAGAGTGGCATGTTAAGACAGGATCAAAACAGCAAGCAATGATCAGAGTCATCTGAGGAGGCTGCTGTAATTTGACAGAGAGGCTAAATTATGCTACAAGTCTTTCTAGTTTCTCAGATAGACACAGGTAAAAACTGAGCTTAGGGAACACCATTTTCTCAGGTTACATATTCTGACCACTTGTTGATTGAGCTCATTATCTTCCATATGTCTGCTTGTTAGTGAGAAAGGTTTATGAGGTACTGCATATATGCATTGCATTTCTCTTATGCAGACTCCATCAGACTGCATATTAGATTTAGTATATTGAAAATATTATTCAAAGGGAAATATTATTTGTACTTGAGCACGTTGTGATAGTTAATGCTTGCACAAGGCTTTGAAATGAGTGCTGTATTTATCATTTGAATGACGATGGTATTATCATATTTTAGTCGGATGGAATTTGTTTACTACTGATAAGAGATTCTCTTGCTCTATAGACTGTTTCCATTAAATGAATACTTGCTTCCTGGTATATGGAATAGGTGACAATTTGTTATTATATTACAGTTTACCCTTCCTTCAGATGCCTTCAGTTGGTTTTAATGTAATCTTAAGACTGAATATCCTCCCTTTGGCATCCAGGTTTTGAGTCAACTCATACTCCGTTTGTATACCCTCTCTTCAGACTGTGATGGAAGTTTTTAAAAATCCCTTTTATCCATTTGAAAAATGGTCATGTGGAATACCCTACCAGGTTAGAACTCTAGAATCATAGAATGGTTTGGGTTGTAAAGGACCTTAAATACCTCCCGTTTTCAACCCTTCTGCCATGGGCAGATACACCATTCACTAGGCCAAGCTGCTCAGAGTTCCATCCAACCTGGCCTTGAATGCTTTCAGGGATGAGGCATCCACAACTTCTCTCAGCAGCCTGGGCAGCCAGATATGCCCTTTGTATTCTGGGCAGCCCATTCCAGTGCCTCACCTCCCTCAGAGTAATGATTTTTTTCTTAATATCCAATCCAAACCTACCCTCTTTCAGATTGAAGCCATTCCCACTTGTCCTGTCACTACATGGCCTTGTAAATAGTCTCTCTCCATCTTTCTTGGACTTTTGAAATATTTGTGTAAATTTGGGCCGTGTTGGATTGGGTGCAGCTGTGACCTGCATTGGAGAAGCAAAGACAGGCTGCCAGTGCCCAGCTGGGAGTGCTAACGTGGAATGAAAGCAGTGTCTTTGAATTCAGTTGCATAGACCATCTCACAACCAATGGCAACATGCCAGATCATTCGGACATGGTGCCGTTTCCAACAGTATTTCCCAGTGTATGTGGAATTCAGTTCAAATTTTGAATATTTAAGGCCCAGAATTGTAAAACATTCATTGTGAATGACCCATTTTAAGAAAACAGACAATTGGAAAGAGCTGAAGGGGTGGAAACAAGGCTGATAAAAGGACTGGAAGTGTGAACTATTATATCTCTTCAGACTCAAATGAGTGGGGTAAATCACAGAGATAGGATCATTGGCACTGAATACTTTTTGCATATGATATTTTTTGAAGTCGTGTAAAACTCAGACATTTTTAGATGCATTTTAAATTGCATAAAATGCAATTAAGTAACTCATTTTGAGAAAAATTGGTGATAAACATGTCCTTAACCATTTTAGAATCTTCCCTTTTTAAATGGAGAAAATACATTAAGCCTTATGGTTGTAATATAGCTAATAGAACCAGGAAGCAAATAATAAAAAATAAAAAGTGACACTTTAAAAGTCCCAATAGGAATACCAATTGCAAGGCAGAATCACAGACAAAAGACATGCAGTTTTCCTCAACTGCCTGTGCGTCATAGTCACAGTGCTCATTTTGGTTTTAAAAAGCTTTTGCTTTTAGTCTGTAAATCAATTATGTTTTGAATGGTAATGCTGTATTTGGTGCTGTATTTGAATATTTAGAATGTTGTTCTGCAATTAGTTGCAAGACTGACTTCAGTTAACAGAAATGATACAGAGGGTTGAGATCAAATACACCCTTTGTATTCCTCTGTGCAGTTTGGATTTTTTTCTTTTTATTTTGAGCTAGGCAATTTCCTTAGTTCCATTTGCTATATGAAGTTATTTACATCTGGGGCCTGCTGGGACAAGGCAGCTTGGATACTTTGCAAGATGACTTGAGTAGTAAATACTCTGATCTGAAGGAGATTTGGGCTCATGGTTCCAGGAAGACTTAGATCTATTTCAGATGCAGGAGTCACACTGAGGAATTCCTTTGCTTAGGTTGTCCTTCAAGCCCATATTTTGCTCTGATGTTGATTGTCATGCCAATATTAAAAGGCTTTTTGTGCTTAATGAAACAACTGAGGAGAATGTTTAGCATACACAGTGCTAAACTTCAGGTGCCTGCACTTTCCCATGGAAACTATACATTATGATTGTCTACTGCTCAGATGGTTTCATTGTAAGCACTTTTGGACTTCTTTCCAAAGAAATCATCAGTTTAAAGTTCTCTTCATGCATGCATTAAATTTCTACTGTTTCATAAAACAACAGTACAATGGATTCTATTGACAGTTCTGCTCTTGAATTCAGCAAAACTAAAATGAAACACTGGGTAGAAATTCATTCTTCCTTGCAGAAAGACGATGCTAAGCCCACATTGCTAGACATAGGTTTTAGTTTATGATCCTTCTCATTTCTCAAAAAGTGTAAGGGTTATAATTGCATCTGATTAAAAAGAAAAACTATGCACCAAGAATATACCATGAAACAGATTCCTGAGAGGCCTCAGGCTGCTGTAAACCTTGCAAGCAGTCGTAGTAGAGGTATGCACCTCAAAGAATACGATAAAAAATTTCACATTTGCTTAATCGCCTTAAAGGTTGCAATACAGAGAAACCAATAGGCAAATTAAAAATATTATTCTATGTGTTAAGATTATTCTAAAGTAAAATTAAGTGAAAACATAGTGTTGATGTTTGAAGATATGAACCCATTACAACATCGCCCTTCACTTGTGTTGCAAAAGTAATTTTCCTAATATGATGAAATGTAAAGTATTCTCCTTTGCTTGTTTCTGTTGTTCCATCAGATTTTCCTGCTTAGTAGCCTATAAACCTTGGCAATTTAGCTATTGTCTCATTATGTGTAATCATGTAATTTGTTTCATCATGTGGAAGCTGCTATTTGAAACTATGACTGTTCAATTTGCCTAAATTCAGTTATACTCTTTAAACCATATATTTTGAGTACAGCCTAGGAATCACCTGTGAACTGAGAGATCCTGGATTCTCTGTAGATAACACCAGACTTCCAGGGGCCTTAGGTTTGCAGCTCTGTATCATCCATTGCACAGCTTGAATCAATGCATTAAGATCTGATAAGTATCATATAACACCACTTTTGGAGCTGTTTCTGGATGATGTATTGACTCATAAATTGCGAACCACTGCCAAAACCATACCAGGAGAATACTTACTCTGTTTAAAAAATGGCAATGGTGTGCAATGGACAATACAAACACTTTTGTTTTGATTTCTGTTGTCAAAGGCAAAATAAAGTCCCTTTGCGTATTGATATGAAATCTCTCTCTGGATCTACATTAGCATTTAATTCAAAACAGGAGTGCATGTGGTGTTTTGCTGTTGTTTAGGGGGTTTTTGTTTGTTTGTTTGTTTTTTTACAAGGTTTCCAATTGTTTCTATTTGCTGCATGTTGTTTCATGATGCAGAGCAATCTTAGGTAGCATAGATGGGATTTCTCTCAAATGAAGTAGATGATGCACAATAGGAGCAGATGATGTATTCCAGCCATTAACTGATTTTGAGGCCATGGACCCATCCTAGAGCTCTTCTGAAGTAACCCCAGTGAAAACACATGTAGTGCAAACATCAGGTCCATAGAACCAGCTGCTTCCTTCCTATTTGTGTCATTTGCTATAGAACATCTTGAAAAGACCATCAAAGCAGTGAAGAAAAAAATACTTTTTGCAGTGAAAAACTTTTGTGCATTTCCTACGAGATAAGGATTTTTGAATTGTGTCAAATCTTCTTTCAATACATTTATATTATCTCATAAGAACATGTAATAATGTCCTCTTTCTGAATTATTATGAGGAGTCACTGAACTGCTTAAAGTCTTTTTTTTTTCTTACCAAGCCCATCAAGTAAATGACTTTTTATCCTTTTCTATTTAACACATGTCATGTTATCATTTCACTTATTTGACTTCTGCATTTTCTATTTTGAATGTGACAGGAAGCTCCAATGTACTGGAATAGGGAAAAATTTCATTAAACAGGTCTATTTCAATGTTGGCTTTATCTCATGAATTACAATACCCTGTTGATGAGAAGTGTGTTATTTTATTATTGCCGCTGTAGCAAACCAAACATGTTTTGAACTGCCAAGGAAAGGAAAATCTGTGAGGTGTAATCTTACGATAATCACCAGTACTGGGGGATTTATGCTCAAAGAGAGTGTGTTCACATAAATTTAAGAGCACTTTTAAAAAATTGCTTCTGTAGACTTATATGTATTTCTACTGAATATTCTAACTCAAAGCTAAAGCTTCTTGATCTTCTGGGTGACGTGTTTTTGCAATGAATTCTGCACCACAGCTAAAGTTAGATACAAAGGTTTTGCGTTCTGCACCAGGGCTTTGTTAGCAGGTTCAGGGGGCAGAGTCTTGCTGCTGCAGAGAAACTGGTATGTGAATTTAGTTCTTGTGGAGAAAAAAGATCTCTCATTTCATATTCTTCAAGGTCTAATTTAGGAAGAAAAGAGAAAACACATGACATACTGCAATGTAAAAAAGATCTATATGGTAATTCTTAAAACGTAGTGCAGTTCTAAATACCGCACTGCTTTTGTGCAGGAATAATTCATTATTGAATACCACTAAATTTAAGAGAAGTAGTGGATCTTAGATATGAAATGAAAGATATAGGCAGTTTAAGCTCATTTTCTTTTCTTTGTTTTATAAAATGATATCAAATCTAATTCAGTAAAATCAATATTTACATAATTTTACAGTGGCCTTAAACTTCCAGACAAGAGGACCACAGATGGAATTGCAAGATGGAAAATTCCTAGACAATGGTGGTTGTGGTTATGTCCTGAAACCTGAGTTCTTGAGAAATCTCAATTCAACATTTACACCACAAAATGTGGGAGGATACAGTAAACCAATGTCTCTGTCAATAAGGGTAAGATTATTTGTTGGTTTCTTCCATAAAAAATGGGAAAACAAATGTTATGTAGTTCAGATACATTTGTTGTCTATTATTGGTTTCTCATTTTAACCCCGTTCCTGGTTGTTGGGAAGTTTAATATTGTTTTTTAACAAGATGATAATACTCCTATGTAGTATCTACTGTTGCTTGGGTGCTTTCTCATCTCTAGTTCACTTATGTTTGCTAAAATATGTAGCTGTTCAGAGCTTATAAGAGTATGTAAAAAGACATGATTTTTATGGTGTTGTGTACAGAAATATAAATAGTGTAGCTGATAAAGTGACTGGTCAATTGTGGCTATGGAGACTGAACTCTGAAAACTCAGAAACCAAATGTGCCCTTAAGGTGTTATATTCTTTAAATACTAATTATACTACCTGTACTGTTTTAATATTAACTGAAAAATGGAAATATTTAAAGATGTGATAGGAAGCTTTATGTTTAAGTTTCATTGTCTTTCTATGCATATATAAAAGATTATTTATTATCCTAGAATGATATAAAAAGTGTAAGAAAAGGGATGAATTAATAAACCTTTGGCTTATTTCTACTTTTCCAAAATTAAATATTATTTACTTCCTAAAAATATTAGAAATACATGTAATTTACAAATAATGGGTTAGAAAAACCCTTTTTTGAGATTAACTAGATGTTTTATAATTGTTCACTAGTTAAAAAACTATCTTTTCTGAATGAAAAATTGATATTTCTGATTACACATCACACTACTTGCATAAATGCTATTTCATTAGCATAAAATTAGTGTATAATTGCTATTTTATTTCTTTCAGAGAAATAGAGGAGATAGAACACTAGTTAATAACAATTATGCAATACTTACATAATGCGTGCACCTAATCAAGAACACTTTAGTGTCCTGACAGTGAGCATACCAATTCTGAACAGATATTGCTGGATGATTTCAAGCAGCCAGGCAAATAGATGAATTATTTTAGCCCTTATTATATATAATGTGTGAAGCTGCTTAAGATGAGGAGAAACTCCCAGCTGTAATGAAGGAGACAGACAAAATCACTGAGAATAGGAAGGAAGTGTCTGAGTGTGGAAGATGCTGGAAAAGAGAAAGGCAGCTTTTTAGATTGAGGGCATAAATTGAGACTGCAGGCTGGGTAGTGCATCCCACCAGCTGAGGGACTGTAGGACACAGAGAGCTCCATTCACAGAGTCAGCAGCAGAACCCAGGAAATGGTGGTTGAAGACAGAAGCAGGAGTCAAAGGAAAAGCAGTTTCTGCTGAAGAAGAGTAACTAACTTCATGAGAAATTACTGAACAGAGGGTAAAGATATAAAACATCTAGGGGTCAAATCTCTCGGAATGAGTGGGAATGAATTGATCAATGAACAGAAGTGAACAGAAAAGTCACAGAGGGCCTGACTTTACTGAATTCAATATCCTTCTTAAGCTGATGTGCCACAATTCCCATCAAAAAGAAGCATATATTCTTTGAAGCAGAAATACAGATATTCAAGGTATTTCATAAGGAGACTACTCAGCCCAACAGTTTTTTACTACTCTTTGTATGTCTGCTTTACCTTGGATCTCAAAAAAATGATTGGATTTATGGATTTAGGTCATAGTTTTTTGAAAAGAACTCACTCTTTTCCCACTCCACGGGAGACTTTTGGACTGAGTCTAGCAATGGGGTAGGAGTGTGGTACAGGCCTTGGCCAGTGGGGCTGCATTTTCATCATGACATTCAGGGAATGTCAAGGAACCTCCCCAGGTTCTAAGTGGGCAGCTCATGAGTGATTGCAAAGCTTTCTAGTAGTTGCTGTTTTCTAGGAAGAAAAGGGATAACATCAGTGTTTGCTCAGCCACTGCTTTTCAGTATTTCAGGCTAGAACTTTTCTTGGAGCAAGGTGTTATAGAAAATACCTAAACAAAAAGTGGAATTTGTGGGGTTTGATTTTTTGGCAGTTGACAGAGGAATAAAAATCTCTACCATGAGTTTTGATGCTTAATCCTGAGATCAGGATCAGGAGCTGTATATTTCACCTAGGCTTGCAGGCTTGTATCTCTCTCTTAATGCATTCCATGCGCTGATTTCTAAAAAGCAGATTACTGTACAGATAGTTATTCTCTCCTAGGTGTCCTGAAATATTGGTAGAGAGCAGACAAAGTTGTGACTTTCATAAATCCTTTCTTAGGCTGGGTGCCAGGTTACAGAGCAGTCTGAGGCAAAATTTCAAGGTAGCTAACTAAATTAAGGAGAAAAGCAGCAGGGAGCTTACTAAAAGATTTTTATGTATTACTGTGCAAAAGAAGGAACATAGGTGAGGGAGCTTGCTACATACCCTGTAAAATGGTGCTGATGTCACCATGAGTTTTAATGCTGCTCCACTAGACACAACTTAAATTGCAATTTATGAGCTTGGTATCAGAAAATGCAAAAAGTTATGAGGCTAATTCCTACAACATATTACTTTGCATATTAAGAAAGTACAGTTTACATGTCCAGCTATTGAATAAAAACTTAAACCTGAAAATTATTTAAAGCATGATAGTGTATATATAGATATATACACACATATGTATATATATATATACACATATATGCATGTATTTTTTAACAAAAAAAGTGGTGAAACTCAGAGGTTTCCAAGAGAAGTGGTAGGTGCCTCATCCCTGGAAATATTCAAGGTCAGGTTGGACTGGGCCCTGAGCAACCTGATCTAGATGAAAATGTCCCTATTCATTGCAGGGAGGTTTTGTCGCTTCCAACCCAAAACACCATGATTCTATGAAATTATAAAAAAAAATAAAAATTGAGAGGCACCAATTTTTTAATTTCCTTGTGTTTAATATGGCTACTATATGGCTACTATGTGTAGTTCATTCTTATAGTTATTTCAATGCATTACATTTAATTTTCCAGCTCATCAGTGGTCATCAGTTACCACCCAGCAGCCTGTCGAGGAGTAACAAAGCTGACCCTTTAGTAGAGATAGAAATCTATGGTGTGCCAGAAGATCAAACAAGACAGAAGTCTAGTGTTGTAAAAAGCAATGGTGAGCCTTGGTCTATTTCTCTTGACTGTGAAGAAAGCACAATAATATTTTATAAGGGATTATCAGTTTTGAATTCTAAGAAGTTTTTATATACTCAGAGAAAATGCAATGATTTCTCTCTAGACTTGGATGTTCTGGCACAAAATTTGTAGCAGAAGTTTGTGCTAAGTACATTTTTATAGATTAGTAGGTTAAGGAAGCACAGAATTCCTAGTTAGGAGCACTCACCTAAAGGAAGATGGAATTGTTTTTACACACTGCTGTGGGCTCATCCTGGACAGCAGCTCAGCCTCACTGTCCCATAATTGGAAAGGGAGAGGGATGTAAGGCAAAAATGAGAAAACACTTGGGTTGATATAAAGACAGTTTAATAGGTAAAGCAAAGGCTGCATATGCAGGCAGAGCAAAATGAAGAGTTCATTCCTCACTTCCCACGGAAGGGCAGGCAGGCAGGCATAGAGCCATTTCCAGGAAAACAAGGCTTTATCATGCATTATGGTTACTTGGGAAGGCAGACACTGTAACTCTGAATGTCCTGCCTTCCTCCTTTACCCCAGCTTTCTTAAGCTCAGCATGATGCCATATAGCATGGAATACTGCTTGGGTCATTTTGAGCCAGCTGCCCAAGTTGTGTCCCCTCCCAACTCCCTGTGCATCCCCTGATGAGGCTGATTGCTGCAATGGGGAGGGTGTGTAACAGCATGAGAAAGACAGAAGTCCTTTGCACTCTGTAAGTCCTGCTCAGCAATAGCTCCAACATTGGTGTGTCATTAACAATTTTGGCCAAAAATCCAAAACATAGCACCACAGGGGTTGATAGGAAGCAAATTAACTCTATTCCAGTTTGAACCAGTACACTAATTAGTAAATTGAAAGCCTTTTTTCTTTCTGAAGAAATTTCTGAAAGTTCATTACTTAGCTCGTATGAAGTTTCTAGTAGAAGTAGTCCCTTAATTGTTTGACAGGTGAAGTGTGAACTCTTCATAGCTGTCTTCGAGGACTCCCCTTATAATGTAGATCTTGATGTCTCAGACTACAAGTTCCCTGTGATCTCTCTTCTTCTGTACCTCTGTCTTCTATTTTTCCTTTTAATAGATGGCTGCTGTTTTAAATCAGCCCCTGAATTTCTTTTCTCTGAATGAACCTTGCTCAAGATGAAGCAACCCCCTCCTGTTCCACATCCCCTTTTTGTATTTCCACTCAAGTTAATGTTTTACTACCTGAATTTATTTGGCTCCCGTCTCATTTCCAACACTGTAAAAGAAGAAACTTTGGCAAAAGCATGTAACTATATGTCTATATAGAAATATAGTTCCTCTATGTCTTTAGGAAAATTTGAGTAGAATTTCTTAACCTGGCTATCCCTGTCCCATTTTGCTCTTCTAAGAGATGTCACTGACTTTGTTAGGCTTTTGTTTTACAGTATGATAATCCACAACAAATCCTTAGGAAGTGGCTGGCTTGTAAACAAACCACAAGCTGTCTATGTTTGTTCCATTTCCAGAGCTTCCCACTGACTCCATAAGCTATATAAAAAATGTGATCTAGTTACCCCTGCAGTCAGTGGGAGCCCATTCTTCTATTTAAATGGGCACAGAAATCTAGAGAAGAAGAATGAATCTTTATCAGTTCAGACTAGTGACAGCACATACAATAATTCAGTTATTAATTAGAAAAAAAATGAAATTGTATTGCAATAATGTTTCTGTTATCTTTTTATTAGCTTTGAGCCCTAGATGGAATGAAACCTTCTGTTTCAACATCCAAGTCCCAGAACTAGCAATGATACGCTTCTGTGTGGAGGATGAGGTCTCTGTGGTTAACAAAGAATTCCTTGGTCAATACACTTTACCTGTGCTGAGCCTAAATACAGGTAATACTTTTATGTAAGTCACTTGTAACAGCTCAAAAAAATCTGCAACATTCCAGGCTTTTATCATTACCGTAGCATTGAGACAGTACAGTGTTCTGTGTGTGTCTATTTTCTAAAGGAGGAATATATAACTTTGTGTGAAAATGGCACTCCCTGGTTTTTGAAGTCTGCAAACCTCTGAATGCAAATCAAAATTAATGACAGTTAATTACTCTACTACAGTATTCCATTCTAGATAGAAACTGCTCAGATGCTATTTTAATTCATTACAAGAAGCAAGTTAAGAACTGCTATGAAGGCAACAGTTTCATGCACTTTCTGCTCACTTAGGCTCAAAATTCAATACAAACTAAGTTAAAACAAGCCACCAAAAAGCCCTCAGGTAACCTATCTGCAACTTATCAGAGTGGAGAACAAAGACCATAAATTAGGCAAAATATTTATAGTATTTTTCTTGCTATAGTTTCTTTTGTTATACCAACACAGTTCCTGGAATCTTTTGTAATGAATGGGCTGCACAGAAAGAGCAGACACAGAAGTCAGTAGGCCAGGGAGAAATGCTTACGTAAAATAGCTGTTTACTACATTGGGTTTCTAAAGCTATTTCTGACAAAACAAACAGCTTTTATTAGTGAATAAAGATGTGACAGCAAAACCTTGGAGCTGGCAACGGGAATTGCGCCTTTTTTTATTAAGCTTAACAGGATCTTAAATGGCTTTTTTTCCCCTCGTATTCTAAAGTCATAAAGCTGCTTGTGACTCTTAGTTGAGGTTGAGGAGTTGTGCAAGAACAAAGACATTACTCTTAGAGCACAGTTGTTTTTCTACAACATAAATTTTTGCACTGATAACTTTTTACTTTCCTTTTATTTATATTTGTCTAAGACAAATTTGAATATCAGTGGCTGCTGCTTCTTACATACGCCTGTATAATCAGTGATTTAGTTTTTCTCATGTGGCTCTAGTATGCCTGTATGATAAATTATGGTCACAAATAAGGGATACACATTTTGGGAAAGTACAAACATGCAGATTCTATAGGAAATGTTTTGAGTGGAGTAATTAAAAATGCTAGGAAATGAGTGTAGGTGCAAAAACTATAAATGTTGCCAAGCAAATTGCCCCAATCACGACTTAACATAATGTGTATATATATATATATATAAATGTAATTTTCCATCATCCAAATATTTCTAAGAGGTGAAGTGATGAATAATTTCAAATTTATTGCAATACTTAACACTGAGACCTCTGAAACCAGGTCTGAAACAATGGTTTTGCTTTAGCTACCCAAGCTCTCCAAACAGTGAAATGGGAAAATCCTATTCTTGCAGAGGGAGTCATAACAGTCTGAGGGAATAACTGCCTAAAATGCTGAAGAGGGAGTTAGGATTTAAGCCTTACTCTTCAGAACAAAGATTGCTTTAATCTGTGCTATAGGACTGTCCCTCCTTTCCTAGGATTGATATCCCTGAGGTGTCCCTGAGGGCAATTTGCTTCCAAAAGCTGAGTAGTGCTTACATCTTTTCTTTTCCTTGACATGCAGTGGGACAACGTTGTGCCATTGCTACCTCTCCTGCATTTTCTTTTGAAAGGATTCAAATCCCTGTCCTCACTGCTTTCCTTTCCCCAGCAGCAGCTTTCCAAATCACTTGCAGACTACACTGGGGAGGAATGCTTGCTGCCCAATTGAAGCAGAATTTGATTTTTCATGCAATGATTATGTATCTCTACTCAGAGGAGCTCAAATTGAGAATGATTCTCCACCTGAGTGATTAAAGGCAAAAGGAGGGGGTTCCTGTACTACAGTCCCTGCCCCATTGAGTCTGCTGTGCAGAATATTAACATAGGACAGGAATTCAATTATTACCTCTATCATCATGGGAATAGTTAATTATTTAATGCAAAGTGGAGCATTTTTAATAAAAAAAAGAAGTTTTACTTCTCTTAGGACACTGTAGAATATCCTATAGGTAGCAGTTAGAACACAGTCTTCAGAAATTAGTATATTTTGGATACGAAATAAATCGAGTCTTCCACATAATGTGTGCGTGCCTTAAAAAATGATCTCACATGTAAATTGCCTGAAACCAGCTCTAACATCTGCTTTCCAAAAGCTGCACCTTAGATACCAGGGGAGCTTTCATGTCATATGACAGGATGAGAGGACATGGCCTCAATCTGCGCCAAGGGAGGTTCAGGTTGGACATCAGGAAGAATTTCTTCACTGAAAGGGTAGTCAAACATTGGAATTGGCTACTCAGGGAGGAGGTTGAGTCACCATCCCTGAAGGTGTTTAAGGAAGGACTGGACATGGCACTTAGGTCTAGCTGACAAGGCGGTGATCGGTCATAGGTTGGACTTGATGGTCTTAAGAGGTCTTTTCCAACCTTAAATGATTCTGTATAAAAGAATCAAGAAATTCCAAGCTCAAGTAAATGAGGATCCAAAGACATTCAGACATACCTATAAGAAGGATTTTGAAACTTGCAGTCCAGAAAATATTTATTTCAAATAGAGAATTACTTAAGTAACTGAAGTTATTTATACATAGATAAACCACATTTTAAAAACATTTTTAAAATTTTTAAATCAAAAGTAACATTGTTTATTATTATAAATTAATGGACATTTAGTCATATAAAGAAATATAGGGTGGGGCTTTGGAGAAGAGGTTGGGGTTTTTTTCCAAGAAGTTAGTTATGTTTGAGAACTACAGCTTCTCCAAATGCTTCAACAACCAGATGAACACATAGTTTCTGAGGTGTGCCTTATCTCCAATAACGGAAATTACTCATATGCAATACAAGAACCTTAACAGCTTTAAGATGTCATATTCTACCTCAGCTGGACAGTGCATTGCTGCTGCAACACTGTTCTCTAAGGCATTGCTGATTCACAACTTCTTTAATTTGCTATCAGAACAACGTGTGCAGCACATATAATAATTTTGGATGTTCAAATGTATGCTTTCCCCATGTTCAAATATCACTGGGCTAAAAGTCTTCAGTTTGAAAAAATATCATATCCTGAGAAAGATTGGACTTTTTCACTTTGAATAAAAATGCCATAATTGAAATACTGCATACATAGGAAAAAAACAAATAGAAATGTTATTTGGATTCTGTATCACTTCAGGTTATTTTAAAGATTTATTTAGATTATAATAAATTATGCCTTATTTACATAGTGGATTATAAAAACACTCCATCATATTTGTGCTTGTGATTAATACACTAATAAGGCTGTGATCATATTCACAGGTTACCGCAACATTCCACTGATCTCCAAAGATGGCATCAAGCTCGAATCAGCATCACTTTTTGCTCATATCTGGTACTGTTAATGGTGTTCTGTAGTAAAAATTGTTCTGGGGGATTGCACCCTACTTCAATAAAGTAGCAAAAAACCCAGTGGTCTAATTTCCAGAGTGGCATGTTCTCAATGATTTTACGAAGCTAGTGGGACTTCTTGTGTAAGTGGTATCCTGAATAAGTAATGGCTACTGACATTGGCATTCCCACTATTAAGGAACATCCCATAGAAGAAGACCAGGCTTGAGAACATCTAAGAATCCCAAAGGTGCACAAATCCATGGGACCTGACAATGTTCATCCACAGGTCCTGAAGGAACTGGCTGTGGAAGTGGCTAAGACACTATCCATTATATTTGAGAAGTCATGGCAGGCCAGTGAAGTTCCCACTGGTTGGAAAAGGGGAAACATAACTCATATTTTTAAAAAGGGAAATAAGGAAGACTCAGGGAACTACGTGCTGGTCAGTCTCAGGAAGACTTGGGGATTTTCTTGGGGGTGTTGGCTGACAAGAATATCAACATGACCCAGCAGCCCTGAAGGGCAGCAGCATCCTGACTGCGTCCAAAGCAGAGTGACCAGCATGGCAAGGGAGGTGATCTTCCCCCTCTAGTCAGCTCCTGGGAGACCTCACCTGCAGTGCTGCATCCAGCTCTGTGGCTCTCCAACACAAGAAAGGTGTTGACCTGTTGGAGTGAGTCCAGAGGAGGCCAAAAAGATGATCAGAGAGGTGGAGCACCTCTCCTATGAAGACAGGCTTGAGAGAGTTGGGGTTGATCAGCCTGGTGAAAAAAAGGCTCCAGGGAGACTTATATCACCTTTGAGTACTTAAAGGGGACTTTCTGCAAGGGCATATAGTGGTAAGACAAGGGAAGATGTCTTTAAACTTAAAGAAGGTAGGATTAGATATTAAGAAGAAATTATTTACTGTGAGGGTGGTGAGCCACTGGCACAGGTTGCCCAGAAAAGCTGTGGATGCTCCATCCCTGGAGGTGTTCAAGGCCAGGTTGGATAGGGCTTTGAGCAATCTGACCTAGTGGAAGGTGTTCCTACCCATGGCAGAGAGGTTGGAACTAGATGAACTTTAAGGTGCCTTCCAACTCACACTATTCTAAAATTATTTAAAATTAAAATTATATTGTAGGGAAATGCCAGTGAATGTTTTTTGTAAGTCACAGATGGCGATAATGTGGGTAGCCACATTATATATTCTATAATTATTTATAAACAATTCATAAATACTGACCTTTTTGATATTTTTAAAATTCACTTAATAATGTCATTTTCAGCTGATTTCAAATTTATGATTAATTACTGAGTAATAGTCTAATATATATGATCTGAAAGATTGTGCTAATTTTTATGATATGAGCATGTTACATTGACATTTTTATTTGTATTGAACAAAGGTACCCTTTAAATTTATAATAACAACAGCTTTTGATTAGACTGTTACTCTTTAATGTCCACTGCAATTCTGTTACCTGAAAAAATAGTTCTGAGAAAAAAAGTTGCTTTTGAAGTAATAAAAAATCATATGCTTTTCTTAGCTTGGTCTTGAATCTCCTGCTGCTAAAGAAAGACAAAAAAAATCATGGACTGATTTGTAAATGGCTACATTCCACATAGCAGCAGGGAGCTCAGGATACATCTTACTGTGAACTCAGGAAATAGGAAGCACAGCGCTCTGAGGTGAACTAGAAGAATTTTAGAAAAAGTAAGGGTTGATTGTGTGATTTAAGATCTATGAGGGCAACTTCTTTCCTAAGAGAGCTATCAGTGTAGATCTATCCCATAAGACAATTTTCCCATCTCCCTTACAGAACGGAAGAATTGTTGTCCTTCCACAGGACTATACCTATACAATTAATGGCAGATTTGTTACTCAAATGTGATTTTTTTTTTATTTTTTAAAGCATGTTATGTTTACATGTTTCTTTCTTTAAATACCAAACAATATTGCTCATGTATGTAGACAGTTGTGATAATATTATATTGTAACGCTCTTTTTATTTATTGTTATTTTAATGCTATTTTATGTTTCTCTACGATGGAAAATCAGGGCATGTGGTAAACAATGATTAGAAAATGTCTCAGGAAATAACAATATTAGAAAATTACATTATAGTTACAATAAAGAAACTGAGACAGTAGACTAAGAAAAATGTAAAATCAATATTGAACTGCAAGGTCAGGTAATTTGATAACATTGTAAGCTGGCCTCAATGTGTTTTGTGTGCTTGACTGACAAGGCACTTGATTCCTTACCCTGGAGAGCTTATAATCTAAAGTATTAGGCACGCTGATCTTTGTAGTGATGATATCTGTATGCCAGCCAATATCCCTTTTATGCGGTAAATATTTCATAGTTTCTTACAGCTCTGAATATACTAATACTATTAATATTCAAGCAGAGTTCCCCCCACCTTCCATCACTAAGGAGGAGCTTAATACAGCAGAGTGCCTGGGGAAACTATTCTCAGATATAAACGGGCCAAGTGACAGAATCAATTGGTTTGATGCTGAGAAAAACACCAGCCTATTTCATTTCCTAAATAACCAGTCCCACTTCAGGAGCTTTATACAACTTCACCTTCTGAAGACTGATTTCTGAGTGCCCTTTGGGAGAAGAAGGCAATTATCTTCACTTCTGGCATTATTATCCCTCTGTTGATCACTTTTCCACCTGGTGAGACATATGTCAGGCCTACCCAGTATATGGTAACTTAAAATTTACAGCAGAGCAGATAACAAATCAATATGTCTCCTGTGTCTTAAAAATGTACCCTTGGTCCTGGAAAAGTCTGCATACATGGTCAGCTGCCTGTGTGTAAGAGCCTGGCAATAATGGACAGTTCTTTATGGCTGCTCACAGCTCAAATGTTTAAAGATGTGCTTAAGTACTTCCTCGATTTATATACAAATACTTTGAACTTGAGAGCCCATAGTTAGTCTTAGTGAACTCAAAGGAACCATATTTAATATGTAAATATATATTTTATATCTCTGAGGTCAATTCAGTGCATATGTTGACTTGAATACCTTATGCAGGATAAGAGGTAAGCATATGCAGTAAGACTGGTGAATAAATATCTGTGATATCATGATCTTTAAATACGCCACTGAAAGCTCATATTCAATGTGTTCTATTTATTCATTAACATCAGCTTCTCCCTCCTTTCTTCTCACAAAGGACCAGTTATAGCTGCTTCTTAGATGTCAGAATAAAAGAAACAATGACATATCTTATTGACAAATAGATGAATAACCTGGATTGAATGTTGCATTATATCAAAAGCTTTTAAATTCTTAAAAAAATAATTATTAATTTCATAAGAGTTAATGTGACATTTTTTTGACAACTGAAATGTTTTGCACCTGAAGGAACTATTTCAGGGATTTCTGGTGAAATCATCACATGCAGTTGGGGTCATAGCACCTGCTGATAATCTACACTGTTTTCAGCGATGGAACAAGATCCAATACAGCCAGTGCAATTAACAGGCAAAGAATGAGGCCCTACAGTTTGATGTGTACAGAATTCAGTACTTTTACAATCCAATAACCAAAAATTTTTATTGCTATTGTAAGAATTTCCTGCATGCTGCTACAAGTCCTTAGCATGTGATTTCTTAATATTACAGTCAGGAATCTGCTGCAGAAAGATGGTAGCAATTTTAAGACAATAGGCTTATGATTAGAAATGTTAAAAAATGTGATCAGCAGGTCTGCATATTCCCAAGGCCAACTAAGAAAAAATGGGAAATGGCATAAAGAAACACCAGTGAATAAATAGTTGAATTATCTTAGAGAACATTTAAATTATACTGTTTCCCAGTGGATACCACTTTTCTTCATTTAACTGGACACTGCTCAGTTGAATGTTAACAGCTCCTACAAATGTTCCTTTGCTTTTCACAACAAGCTTCAGTATATGGCCTTTGAGTTCCGTGACTTTGTCGTACACAACCTGAAGTAATATATAGTGAAACAGAAAAAAACATACAAGTTTATTAATCTATTTGACAGGCAAAGCACTTACTCTAATACAGCATTTCAGATGATGATTACAACTTTGTGATAATTGCTTTAAACTTCCATTCAGAATTGTAAACTATTAACCACAAGCCAAATTCACTCTAACTTAGGGAATTTACCTCAGAAATATATCTGACCTTATCTAGTTTATATAAAAGAGATTCTGCCAGCTTAGGCTCATGAAATCTGATTACTATTTGTAAATATATTTCAAAATTGTGTTGTGCAATGCTTGTGGAAAAAAAATCAGTATACATTAATTTCCCCTGTGAAGACTGACATTCTAACTTAAGTAGAGCTTTGAACTCAAACATGAAGAAATATCATAACTTCCATGAAGTTTCACAAAGCATTAAAATGTGACTAAATCTGTGGAGGAGAAATTCAGGCAGAGGGCACTCGTCATGGACAGTGGCATGAAAACATGAAATAGGTAATTCTGTAGAAATGTAAATTTTTATAATTTTTCAGCATCTTTCTAGAGCAGGTGCTTGGATAAATGGTATTGTTTTTCTCCAAAAATCAGTAAAAGACAGGAAAACAGTTTTGATTTTTCTAATTTCTGTATACTTTATTTGTTCCCTAATCCATAGTAGCAGCTTAAAGCAACTTTACGTTGCATTAACGTGTTACAAAGGTGTGCCACATCACAGCACGGTGTCTCAGAATGTTTTCCCATACTATACTTTAAATCTTGTGCTACGTAACAGAATTAAAAAAAGATCAAGCCAAAATAAAGCAAAAATTTCTTCTATCCAAGAATTCCGTAACATTGCACAACTCTTCTGGTCCCAACAGACCCATATCATAAATGAGGTAAGAATTGTCCTTTGAAAATTTGCTATAATTTCTACTACTTCAATAGTTAAAAAAAAATCAGACGTTGTGGCACTAGAGTGAGTCCAGAGAAGGGCAATGGAGCTGGGAAAGGGTCTGCAGCACAATTCTGGTGAGGAGCAGCTGAGGGAGCTGGGAGCGTTTAGCTCGGAGAAAAGAATGCTCAGCGGGGACCTTATCACTCTCTGCAACTGCCTGTGAGGAAGTTGTAGCCAGGTGGGGACCAGGCCCTTCTCCCAGATAACAAATGACAGAACAAGAAATGGTCTCAAGTTGTGCCAGGATAGGTTTAGATATATTAGGAAAAATTTATTAATGGAAATGGTTGTAAAGCATTGGAACACACTGTCCTTGGAAGTGGGAGAGTCACTATCCCTAGAAGTGTTCAAAAAATGTGTACATGTGGCAGTTGAGGAAATGATTTAATGGTGAACATGGTGGTGGTACTAAGGTGACAGTTGGATTTGATGTTCCTAAAGTTTTTTCCAACCCTAATGGTTCTATGATTCTTTGATTTTAATGAAAATAACTTCATGAATGATTCTGGATGCTACCTATACCCAAAGGTGCTTATTATAAAAATACTGGCATTTTTTAATGGAATCATCAAATATTAAACATGACAGAATGCTCAACCCACTCAGTAGATTTTGAACACCTCTGAGATTGAACCCACTTTAGCAAGTGGAACTTTCTAAATTTAGATGTTTCTGTTACTTGAGAAGTGCTGTTAATACTTCCCAAAATAAACGAGATAGTTGTTTAGCATCTCTTTAGAAAAGTGCTAAGGCCTATAGTTTTTAAAATATCTTTTAAATTACCTTAATACTGTGAGAATGCACTGAAGTTATGCATGAAATGTTAATGGTGTATTTTCTGAATTAAAAAAGCAATCTGGAGTGATAGGCTAAGAATGAGCTGCACTCAGAACAGATTCCCATGCTTCAGTCTCTGCATTAATCAAAAACTGCTGAGTGAACTGCATGTGGGCTGATAAAATATGAAAAAATGCTCCCAGCTAGCTCAGGCCTGAAAGGTAAGCTTTGTTAAGAGAAGTACATTTAATCTAAAATTTCTATGGCTGGAAATGTTTTTGCTATTTCAGTTGTGATGGAAAAACACTTAAAATTTTAATATCTCAGTGCAGTTTAAAAAGCAAACACAGTGACATTCTGTCACTTCTAGAGAATGGGAAACTGAAACCGCCTAAAAGGTGTTTGCCATGCAACCTGCTTGAATTTTCTGTGCAATCTGAGCACAGGCTGTACTATGGCACTGCTGAGGAAAAGCCAGAACCAGCTCCCTCTAGCTTGGATCTCTATGGGGTGAAATGCTGAGCCCTCTCTGTATCTCTCTACTTATAAGAAGCAGAAATGGTCATGGGAGACATCCTTGGGTTTATAAAGGCTCATCTGCAGCAACGTCCCTGAGTGGAAACAGAAAGGTGATTCTGAGAATCATGTGTGAACCCAGGAGGCACCAATGCTGTTGTTCTCCCACTCAACCCAAGTTGGCTTTGGCTGCCACAGAGTGATTTTTGTCTGCACTGCAAGCAACAGAGAATTCACAGGGATAGTGGAACAGACATGACACCAGGAATCTCTCACAGAAAGCACTAACAGCACACCGAGCTCTCTGCTGTAGGGGCATAATTGGTGCTGTGGAGATGAACATCCGCTGCCATAGGTTGTGGGGGAAATAAAAACTGCCCTGCTCACTAATTTTAACTATATTTTACTAGAAAGAGCTTACTAGAGGCAACATTTCCTTTTCTATTTAGAAACCTTTGGAAATCATAGTTTGGAATGGCTTTCATGAAAGTTGCACCAGGTGCTTTTTGCTTTTGATGTTTACTGTGCCTATTCTGCCAAATTATGTGGGAATTAAAAATTCCAGTTTCACTGTCTCCCAGTGGCATTTTCCCACCAAAATAAAAGTGAAATGATGAAAAAACTCTGAAAAACAGGGGAACATACAGTAAGTGATAATTTAGAATAAATCTATGATCTGACACTGAAGCAATGATTATATTACTAACGAAAGCTGCCTTGTTTTTTTGCCAATAGATTAAAAATGCCAGCTGTTGCTTTAAATCAACAAAAAGTATACAAGTAAGCTGTAAGAGCTAAGATATCTTCAGTACAATGGATCGCAACAGGTGTGACCTGGAGTAATGAACAACTTTCAATCTTTGGCCAAAAAGAGATTTTAAGCTTTGAGCAATAACAGACCTTTACAGAGCAGGGTGGGTGGTTTTAAAGTGATTCCAATAAACTGTTTCTAAAATAGTGTTGCAAATTCAGTTGGAACAAGGCATGTATCACCAGGATGTAGGGACAGAAGAAAGGTTTGGAGATGGCTGAATTAGTATGTGGATAAAACAAATGCCACCTGCCAGAATTTTGTATCAGAACAGTTAAATCCTGAAATCATTGTGCAGTAAGAACGTTTGCCTGCCATTTATACAGCTGGATCACATGGAAGTGAGTTATACACGGCCATGCAGCAAATCAGTGGGACAGTTAGGGCTGGAATTCAAGTATTCCTGGCTCCAAAAAGAGAAGCATTGTGGACCTACAGGAGTCTAATGACACTTTAATCACAAATGCAGGACAGTTGCTTCCCCTTAGGTAGCCATGGCACAGTTCCTAGATTTGGGTAATTAATCCAAATTAGCTTTGATGCACAGTTCTGGGAGGAGTTGCTGTGGCTCCTGGTGCAGTTGTCCTCTTCCCTCTCCAACAAACTTGCTGGGGCTATTTGGGCTGCTCCAGGCCAGCATTCCCTTGGTTTTAACAGATTGATATGGCCCAGCTGTATGTGTTCACATCTATCTGTACCCCACGGGAAGACAGAGACAGTACCCTCTTGTCATGCCTTGGAGGATTGCTCATTCCATGTCTATGCTTACATGCAGGCACTCAGGAGACAACCTTCAAGCATTTCTCAGGGCAGAAGGTACACATAGGAGCAAGATCCCACTGCAGCTAGATCTGGTCTTTGTGGCTTTTTTTGGCAAGAATTTAAAACTAAGTAATTCAGGATTATTTTCAATTGTTTTTTTCACTTAGTTTTCACTAAACAACTCTGAAACCTCTCAAGTAGCTCTTATTTATTTTTAACAGTGGTTTATAACAGGTGTGCTATTTATTTTCTCTTTACATTGCATTTCATTTTTCTGTCTTCCGACTCTTTTTCTGAACCATCATATTTTAATGCAATGTTATACCAGTGTGGATGCCACAAATTCCAAAACACAGATAAAGGAACAAGAGAAAAAAAAACCACAACAGGCCTGTTAAAAGTACTTCCAAAACATTTGGCACAGCTCATTTTATTGTCAGCCCTCCTGGACTTTCACATCTTCACTCTCACACACAAGAGCAAAAATTCAGACATAAAAAGCACTTTTGCAAGGTTGATAATTTGCTGTAGGCAGTCATAAGCAATAGAAGTACAAAACTAAAATAAAAAATACCCAAGAGAAGCACATTTCAGATTTTTCTGTCTTGAACGAAGAAAGGAATTAATATACAGCTTCCTTCCAGCCACTTGGCTTTAATAAAAACTTATGAACTTATAAAAAATGCTAGTACATTTCTGCACACAGCGTTATGGACAGTAACTAACTTATAAGAGAGCTGACTTATATTTTTAGTAGTTTTTATTCCCTGGGGCAGCTTCTGCCTCAGTCTACCAGCCTTGGACAGAAAATGCATACAGAATGACATCACATATGGAAGAACAGAGCTGCTCAGGCATCGGGTTTAAAATGTCCAAGTTCAATGGAACCATATGTCCCTACTGCGATTAGCAGTTCCTGGTGAAAAAGATTGAGCATCTGTGAAGAAGGCTCTAAATTTTGATTAAGGATATTAAAATTTTGATGGAATTTCTTTTAACACCAGTGGAATACTCCTTAACCACAATTAAATCTCCTACTGACTACTGTCTCAGTGACTGCAGACAGGTTTTTGGATTTTCTTGCATTCAAGCTGATAAGATAATAATGTGAAAGAGAATTGTCTTCCAGTGTTGCTGACTGGTTCTTATCTCTGGTCCATTTTGGGTATTTTAAAATGAATACTATGATACAATCATACCCTGTTTCTTTGCTTTAAATATCTTTCAAATGTAAAGGAATTTCTATAGGCAGGTTAATTAGACTCATTCCAATCTGCCTTTGATTGAAGGAAAGAGCAAAAAAAATAAAGCCTAGTTCCTTGTCATTCCACTGCAGTACTGTAGAGAAGGAAATTTGTCTGAGCTGTGAGCAGCAGTACAACTTAAGGAGCCTTCTTACAGAAGCACTGGAAGTCATCAGTGTAAGTAGGTAACTTTTGTAATCAAACAGATGTGGGAAAAGAGAAATATTAAAACTGCAGAACTGGGAAACTAGGAGATAAGGACTCAGGCTCTGCTGACTAACCTAAGTTTCATCATATCTTATCTATGAAACAGGGTGGAGTGGTAAATTTTCCATGCGTTCCTCTTTATAGCCTGCTGAAAGAGCATTTGTAAATTGCTTTGAGATCTTTAGGAGATTTATTATATGTATTAGTCATAATCTCCAATCCCACCTACTGTTTCAATCTCATCTGCCCTTAAAAATGAACTGAGTTTATGCCACTTTCCATTCATAAATGTTTCTCTGTACAAATGTTTTACAGAATCATAGAATCATCGAATTAACTAGGTTGGAAAAGATCTTTGAGATCATCAAGTCCAACCTATGACCTGACACCATCTCATCAACTGAACCATGGCGCTCAGTGCCACATCCAGTCTTTTTTTAAACACTTCCAGGAATGGTGACTCCACCACCTCCCTGGGAAGCCCATTCCAATGCCCCATCACTCATTCTATGAAGGATTTTTTCCTAACATCCAGCCTAAACTTCCCTTGGTGCAGCTTGAGACTGTGTCCTCTTGTTCTGTCACTGGTTGCCTTGGAGATGAGACCAACATCCACCTGGATACAACCTCCTGTCAGGTAGAGAGCAAAAAGGTCTCCCCTGAGCCTCCTCTTCTCCAGGCTAAACAACCCCAGCTCCCTCAGCTGCTTTTCATAGGACTTCTGTTCCAGACCCCTCACCAGCCTTGTTGCCTTTCTCTGGACACATCTGAGTACCTCAACACCTTTTTTTAAATTTTTTTCTTAAACTGAGTATACAGTACTCAAGGTGTGGCCTAACCAGTGCCAAGTACAGAGGAAGAATCACTTCCCTGGTCCTGCTGGACACATTATTCCTGATGCAGGCCAGGATGCCATTGGCCTTCTTGGCCACCTGGCCACACTGCTGGCTCATGTTCAGTTTCCTGTCAATCATCACCCCCTGTTCCTTTCTTCCTGGCTGCTCTCCAGCCACTCTGTCCCCAGCCTGTAGCACTGCTGGGGGTTGCTGTGGCCAAAGTGTAGGAAATGGCACTTAGACTTGTTAAATCTCATCCTATTGGATTTGGCCCATCTATCCAGCCTGTCAAGATTCCTCTGCAGAGTCCTCCTGCCCTCTAACAGATCAACACTTGCTCCCAATTTGGGGTCACCTGCAAACTTGCTAATGGTGGACTCAATCCCCTCATCTAGATCATCAGTAAAGATATTAAACAGGACTGAGCCCAACTCTGATCCCTGAACCTGGCTATTTATTCTTGTGTCATCACTTAGGACAGTGACAGTTTTTAAATGTGTATTTGAATAACAGCATCCATTCAATTAGTAATTTTCATGATATTGAACAAACCTGCATTCAAAACTGACTGGGTTATGGTACAATTATGCTTGGTCTCATCTGGCTAACATATCACTGTGATTAGGAGATGGGCCTCTTCAGCCTTGAGAGGAGATGAATGAGAGAGGACCTAATCAACGTCTGTCAGTGTCTGAAGGGAGGTGTCAGAGACTGGACAGAGTGATGCCAAGCCATAGGACAAGAGACAGTGGGCAGAACCTGATGCACAGAAAATTCTACCTGAGCAAGAGGAAGAACTTTACTGTGACAGCAACCCCACACTGGAACAGGTTGCCCAGAGAGGTTGTGGAGTCTCCCTCACTGGAGATATTCCAGAACCATCTGGACGCAATCCTGTGCCATGTGTTCTGGGATGACCCTGCATGAGCAGGGGGGTTGGACCAGATGTCCCCCTGTGGTCCCTTTCAACTGACCCAGTCTGCAATTCTGTGAAATAAGAAATGATGGAAGAAAGTGAATGGTACTCACAAGTTCATTGTAAGTAGGATCAGAGCTTTTTGGAGCTGTTCTTGTTTTTCTTCGACTGACCTCATAAGGATCTGGCAGAAGATAAAATTCAGCGTGTGCACTTGGGGCAGAGCCATCTGGGAGGTGCTGAAAAACAAAAAGATCATAAATATAAATGGCCATGTTCTAGCAAAGAAAACAAATAAAACGTACCAAATGAAATCTGGATTTCAGGCAGACACAGAAATATGTTACATTCTCAGTATTGTCTTGACTAAATTGGAGTGCTAGTGCAGTATATTACATGAATCATTAGAATTCAGCTTAAAATTTAATCAATAATCAAAATTAAATAAAATAAGGACATGGTAAAATTGCCTATCTCTAATATTTTACATTCTGATGGATAACCCCTCAAACCTCAATCTACTTTAACGCAGCTTAATCTGATACAAAGTCTAGTCCTTCCACTTTGCAGAGCAATGAATTGCCAAAGAAACTGGATTTTAGCCAGTAAGCTCCTATTGATTTTAACCCCTAAGTACCAGTGTTGATGTTGGGGAGAACTGATTGTTTCAAAGGGTGTTTTAGTCAGAAGCAGTTGCTGCAGCAATGAACAGGATTCTTATAATAACAGTCTTTCCAATCTTGCCCATCACACAGCTGCAATATCTCTTTAATTTTCCAGTTCAGGTTACTGAACGATATTCCAGGTATTCCATCTTACGGTAGCTACTCGAGATGAGAGGCAATCTATTTACCAGGCTCAGTCATCAGCCAGTACTGGTGGATGGAGAGTTTTTTGGTAACTCCTGAACAGCTGTAAGGTTATTCCTAAAGCAACATTATAATTATTCAGAAAACACATTGGTATTACTTGACACTTCAAAAGAACACACAAGAAACATAATAATGGAAAACTATGGAGCAGGTATCTTGCCAGCACGTCACTTGATCCTTGGCTTTTAATTAAGCACAAACCCTTGTGTTGGTTACACAGTATAAAACCAGAAAGCACAAAGTGGGGCATATCAAACTATCAGTAATTTTAATCGTATAATCAGCACTTTAAGAAGCAATTTACCTGACAGCTCATAGATAATCCAGTGACAGGATGCAAATAAGAATATAGGCAAAGAGATCTCAAAACATTTATAACCAATGAATTTAGAGTATGATACAGGCACTTGCATTTATGTTTCCCTTTGTAATCTTACATCTGGCTCACAATGAAGTAATTTCTCAGATTTTGATTATTCACAGTATGTGTCTGGAAATGTTGGGCTTTCTACAGGCATTATCAACAACATATCCCTGTGATAGGGAGAAAGCAGTGTCTCCTAGCAATAAATAACTTCTCTATTGGGAAGAAAAACAGTACTTGTGTGTGTGAGCAACCAGTGCTTGCACAACAAACCTCTGCTTTTTGTTATCTGAAATGATCCTTCAAGGCAAATGATGTGGTCAACTGCAAAGCTTATTATTGCTATCGTGACCACTACACAGCATCAAAGGATGCACTACTGAAATCACTGCACATTGTCAGCACTGTGTGAATGATTAATATTACTATTGCTATGCCTCCCAATGTACATCTTATTTAAAATACACATGGGATTTAGATAGATGGGATTCAATGGCCAACATATGAAAGCCATTAAAGGGCAGTGAAAGTAATGGCAATTTTCCTAGGACAGAGTATCTCATGCAGGATTCATAACTTACACTGTTCATTTGAAAGCCCATCTCTGTTGATCTAGGACTGTACTAAAACTTCAATTGAAGATTACAAGTAACAGTAAATTGAACATCTCTTAAAAATCAGGACGGAGAAAGAAATGCAGCCTTAAATACCAGTCCAAGCAATCAGGATTGTAACTCTAATCAAGCTCTTCCCTTCTCAATGAATAGGTAAACATCATTGTAACTTGAAGGTCAACTGATTTTAGTTGTTTCAGACAAAGAAGGGAAAACTGGTTAAATAATAATAAGGGCTCATTCTTGACTAAGACCTCATCAGCACAACTGCTGAGGACAAGCATTACTATCTTTACTATCTCCAGCATGGAAACACAGCACAGGGAGAATCCCCTAAAATGTCAGATTTTAGAAATCATCCCAGCAGCTTATTGCCTAACCAGGGACCATTTCAGACTTGATTTTGAAAGCTGAGGTCAGCAGCAGCTGCAAAGGGCACCAGAGCGAGCAGCTCATGTGGTAGGTAACAGGCTACAAAGGTAAAGTGGCTGCATCTGTCCTGTCCTGCTTCCTCTGAGCTGCCCGGATAAGACAGGGTATGCAGTGCTCCACTGCACACCTCAAGACAACAAAGGCACAGATCATGCCAGCTTTATTTGAATTGGAAACAGGCTCAACCTGACATTCACCTGCCAAGGAAAGAATCTAAGCTGATTGCCATGTGATTTTTTAATGGGACCTGGGTATCCAGAAGTGGATGTGATAAATTGAAAGGAAGTCAGATAAAATTGTCACTAAATGAGTTGCTCTATGGCATGTTACCTATCCTTCAGCTAACTAACCTTCCTTCATTAGCCAAGTCTTCCCAAAATCTATAGAAAGCCCTTGGCAGCAATGCTTTGGCTATAAGAAACATAGACAAAAACTGTTTCCTCACTTTTCCTTCATGTATAGCTAAATACATGCTTAAACAGGTGAATGGGAGGAGAGGGTCAAGAGAGAAAGTCAAAAAAGAGAATATTTTAGCAATTCAGAAAGGAAAACTCAAGGTAAGTTGCTCTGGGATATTTCATAACTAAAATAAAGCCATTTTTCATGAATAGTAGCAATCAGCAGCCAGACTGTTAGAAGTAATTTGAACTGCAGCCACCTGAATTCCAACTAGAGATCTTAGTTCTGGTTGTTGGGTATTGGTTTTTTCCCCCTCCTTCCTTTACAGGTGACATTTTCCCTTCTCATCTTTTCTTGCTGAGAAAAAACAAACAGGCCACTCCAAATTCCACAACTGTCCCAATTCTCCATCTGCAGTTGCAGTTATGCCATCAAACAATCAAAAAAGGTTCAGCTGAGCTCTCTTCCAGCTAGATCACTTCTTCCACTTCTCAGCTGCCCTCCCCTGACTCCTGATATGACACAACATATCTAATGAGGGGCTGCACCCATTTAAAAGGTTCTGTCCCACCATGACATGATTCAAAACTACGGATTAAGAGCAGGTATAACTTGCCTTAAAATAGCAGAGAATGGGTATCTTGTATGATGAGTTTGTGCTGGTTTCTCTTTAGATTGGCGTAATAGTTGATTTCTTCGCTTGTGAAGAGCCTGCTTCACCATAGGATTTCCAGAGGCAAGGCTTGCAGTGGAGGGAGCTATACTTTTCTAGACACTCTCTAACAGGGATAAGAAGTGATCTTGGCAGTTTGATAATCATAGTGCAAAAAGAAGAATGGGATTAACATGGCAGAAATATCTTTTTAAATCTTAAGTAGGTGGGATTTGAAGTAAATTGTTTTATTAAGGCAATTTTTATAACTGGCAAAAAACCCCAAGCTTTGAGGCAAAATAGTTCTTTCCCAGGCTCTCATATATGAGTTGAGCACTGAAATAAAGGAGAATGAGGAATAAAGAAAAAACAGAGAAAATATCAAAAATCTTTTTCTTACTAAAAATTATGACTTCTGCCATATTACAGTATCACATTTAGTAAGCAAAACCCCTGGACTGTCCTTTCACTTTTAACTCAGACTGCACTGGCACATTCATAAATTTAGGTAAAGATGAAGAATAACTGACCTAAATCACAGGATCACAGACTGGGTCAGATTGTAAGGGACCACAGTGGGTCATCCAGTCCAGGCCCCCTGCTCATGAGGGTCATCCCAGAACACATGGCCTAGGATTGCATCCACATGGTTCTGGAATATCTTCAGTGAGGGAGACTCCACAACCTCTCTGGGCAACCCGTTCCAGTGTGGGGCCACTGCACACTAAAGAAGTTCTTCCTCATGTTCTTGTGGAACTTCTGCCTTTGTACCACAGAGGATCTGTTCTGGTGAGTCCACACAAAGTAAGATTTCTATCAGGCTTATGAGTAATTCTGAAATCCAGCAAATCCCCGTTATGTTACTATTAAAGGATAAAAAAAAATAAATCAAAAAAAATCACTGATTTCTGTCCATAGTCCAAGCCAGAAGGGAAATCAAAGGGTATCTTGGGAATCCATTTTGCACTTTATTCTGCAAAACCTTTATAACTTGAATACACTTGTGATCAGGCAGACAGAGAAAACTCAAGTTTTTAGACTGAACTCCATTTACGTTTAATTCTGTAGTCATTTCATTAACCCCAAAATATCTTTCAGAAAAAGTTAATCCTAAATTAAATTACTGTCTTAAATCTTTGATTGTTTATGCTTGAGAGTAAATCCAAGCTATAAATATCTGTAAGGCTGAAAAGGTATAAAACCAGGCTCCCAAGAGAAATTACACAGGTCCCATTGATATGCCTATGGACTAAAAACCCCACAAAAAACCCCAGTGATTTTGATCTGCCAATAAAATTTTGAATTTAGAAGCTGACTCCTTGTGCTTTCTTCAAATACAACCAAGTGATGATTGAATGGCTTTCTCAGACAATCACCAGCCTACTTGACTTTGATAACGACAGATGTTTTTAAGGAACTCAGTTACAACTGCCTACATATATGTTTAAAACAGCAGTTTATTTTTGAAATGTTATCTCCTTCTAAAATCAGGCAGAAAGTAATATAAATATTTAAGAATAAGAGGGAATGAGGAAGAAGAAAAAATACTCTAGATTTACCTCTTTCCACATCTCTAATTCAATACCGAAAACCTAATACAGATGTATATCTGTTATGACTATGTTCCATTTTTCACTCTGGTTTTATTTTCTGAAACCAAAAAAGTTGATGTTTACTTACAGAAACCCACACAGATAGGTTATGTCCTGTATAATTTAAAGTATAGTATCTGTAGCTGGAGAATAATGGATGAAATTCAATTAATTTTTCCATAAGAATTATATTATCCTAAAGATTTTCTTCTCGGATCATTGCTAATTACCCACAACTCTCTTAATAGAAACATTAGGATACCATTGTAAGCATTAGGACAGGCCTAAAGACATCAAAATACTGGACCATAACCATATACATTTGAAGGAAAGTTTTATGATTTTTAAAATACATATTTTATTGTAAAACTTACTGACACTCACATCTTCTTAAGTGCCACAAAAGTTTCTTTTTAGGTGACCTTTGCCTTAAATTTAAATCATGCAATCAGTTTCTCTTAGTGTTAGACATGCAGATGTTTTAAGAGTGAAACAGACTGATGGCTCCTGAATATTTGATAGTTCCAGCTGCTGTTCTCTTTTTCCCACTTTTCATTTTCAACCATCTTGACAGTAAAAAATAATGATCAAAGTTAACTTATATTTATGAATGCCACTTTTCCTCCTCTACAAATAACTTCCTTCCTTCCTTCCTTCCTTCCTTCCTTCCTTCCTTCCTTCCTTCCTTCCTTCCTTCCTTCCTTCCTTCCTTCCTTCCTTCCTTCCTTCCTTCCTTCCTTCCTTCCTTCCTTCCTTCCTTCCTTCCTTCCTTCCTTCCTTCCTTCCTTCCTTCCTTCCTTCCTTCCTTCCTTCCTTCCTTCCTTCCTTCCTTCCTTCCTTCCTTCCTTCCTTCCTTCCTTCCTTCCTTCCTTCCTTCCTTCCTTCCTTCCTTCCTTCCTCAAAAAGTTAATTTCCTGGACATTTTCAAATCTCAGTTGCTTTCTTCCTTTTCTCCAATTTAAAAAAAGAAAAGGAAATAAAATGAAGAAAAAAAAAAAAAAAGAAAAAAAGATATCCAGGCTTTAGAAAGGTTCTCACTGCTCCCAAATAAAAAGAATTCACTTTGTTCAGTAGTTGTCTTAGTTTTCTTACCCTTTACCTTCATCTTGTATTCTTGCATACAATGCCATGAGAATTTATTTATATAATGAAGAAAGGACTACAAAATATTCCTTAATGTTTAATATTAAGATATCCTTGCATCTCTAAAAATTCTATCACAATAGTAAGTGGTTAGGAAAAACCTTCACAGCTACATAGCAAAACATCTATATATGAAGTGTAGACATTAGGTGGATTTGATTATTTTCCAATAAAGGAGGATTAGAAAAAAATCCCCAGAATAAATCAGTCTTGCACTCCAGTAACCTTTATAAATTACTATCTGTCTCAAGCCTAAATTAAAATTAGTAAGAAATGTGGAAAACCATCACCGGTGCTATATTGTCTTTCACTTAGTCTCTGAGTCCCTGTGTAACTCAGCAGAGAAAGGCTAAATCCTGTCTTTCAAAGCTGCAGCTTAATTAGCAAATACTGCCTCTGTCTTAGGAAAGAGATCATCCTCTGGGCTACTTCTAAACTTAAAGAGCTGAGAAATTGGTACTAAGTTTCCTTCAAAAAACCAGATTAATAAGATATATAAACCTTCAGGACAAATGGGACTGATGTGTCAACGGGCGCTTGTGTTTTTACTTCAAAAATCCTAGGATTGAGGATCTTGCCTTGTTTTTCTTTTGAGCTCTGCATATCCCAAAGCACTGAACACCTCTATTCTACTCTGCTACTAAGCTTTTCATTTTCCTCTCACAAAATATCTTCAAATTGCTTCAAAGAAAACTAAAAATAAAATCACATTTGCGGTAATTAAATTATAATTAAAAAAGAAGATAATCCACTATATCACTATGGTGCACTCTGCACTCTCTGCTCTTGGCAAGGCAAATCAGAAAACCGACTGGCCAAAATAAGGTACTTATTTTCCCAAACAACTTTTTTTGCACTTAAAATTAGAAAATACTTAACTGCTTCTCTGCAAGGGTAAATTTTTTTGTATTACATTTTCTGGTCCCAATTTTTCCCTCTCTTGTCTGTGAGCGGCCTCATCGCTGTTCCTAAATTCTTTCCTTTCTCATGCATGCATCTGGGTATGTACATGAAGAGAGAAGACACACTTATGACACAGGTTACTGACACAGAGGTCAATGGCAAAGCAACCAAAAAAGAAATTAAGTTTATCTCAGTTTAATGTAGGGAGATAAAAAGATAAGTTGCTTTCAGAACAGCATGTATTTTGTTGTCAGGACAGCTCTGGAAATCATTTTTCGAGGAGGTCTTTTCTACCTTTCAGAAATCTGGCAGTGTCAGTAGACAGAGCCTCCACATGGCTTTGTCATTTACTATGATAAAAATGCAGAGATGGTTTATCCATAGTACTGATTTGAATATCAAATATAGCTTATGTTTGATACCTTCAGCATCATCATCAACCTGCCTGAAGTAGAGAAGCCAGACTTGTGGAGCCTGACTGTGAGGAACAGTTGGTTATGCCACGTTACTGACCGGGAAAGCTGTGCTGTCAAAAAAAAAGGCCTAGAGTTGTCCTAAGCCACAAAATCTCCTAAGAGCGAACCAACAACCAACACTCTCCAAGGTCTCCTGGCTGTCCAATCAGAAAAACTAACCCTCAGTCAATGAGAGGGCCAGAAAGTATGCCAGCTAAAGCCCTGCAATGGACACACCAGTCTGGCCAAAACATCCCCGTAGCTGACCTATCTGGTGTGTACATGAGGTAGGTATGTAAGTTCCCTGCAAGGTCTGAGCTGATGTATGCAATGCTGTTGAGAAAAGAAGCCAGGAAGAGATTCAACCTATCGTACAGTGGGCAGCTCCTGGCTTGGCTGCTTAAATTGCCCACATGTTCATGCCTGGCCTCATTTGAGACACATAAGATGGTTGAAATATCTGCACAAACTGAAAGACATGACTCAGGCCTTACCTGAGCGATTCTCTTTAGCAGTGGCAGCTGGAGGCCAGATTTGGTCATCTCCTATGTACTTATGAAAATAAGTTGGGGTTTAAGTCTCCACTGATCAAACGATAGCTTAGTCATCTAGACTAGGATCCAGTTTCTAAAATACTGCTGCCTCACGTTACCACAGATGACAGAAGGGGTGTATGGAGTTGGAAATATGATATAGACTTTATGGAAAAATGGACCCTGAAAGTCAAGCAATATAATTCATGGTATTCGAAACAGCCATCAGGCAACTGTTATTGCATCACATCATGTATGTAAGCATCTTAGTTTCAAACTGATTCTCACTACATTTAGGCCAAGGAACACAGACAGTGTGATTTCTAAAGTGAACAACAATTATTTGTTAAATACTTTACAAAACCAGCAAGTTTTTTGTTTCTTTGTTTTTTTAAGTTGAAAGACAGTTCTGGGAAATAGACTGAAACTCAAAAGACTCAGGGCTTTCTAAGAACCATGTAAAATGCTTCTGATCTGCTTCAGTCATTTTAGAGGAAAGCCCATCTAACTGCTTAAATGGAATAAATAAAATGAAAGTTGACCATGGTACTCAGAAGGTCACAAGGGTTTCTCTCCCTTTCCTTCTATAGAGCTCTGAAACCAGAAAGGTGAAGAAATGCACTGAGATGTATCTCTGATGCCCTGTCTAAAAAGAATAATCTACTGTATTGATGATCCAGAAAGAGCTGTGTATTAGGACAGACACAAACTGAAATGAAATAGGGAAGAGCCTGTACAAACATGGGACTATAACTGTCAAGTAAAACAGGCCTTTTACAGACCATTGGCAGGAGCAGGCAAGGAAGGCTAGAATTTAGCTCCAGCAAGTAATGACACAGCTTTGTGTGCATTTAATACTGTTTCTGAACAAACAACATAAAAAGAGATGTCACAAAATGGCTTGTGCCCCTGCACAGCCCACTTGGAGCTTAATTCTAGCTTTGAACTCTGACAAATCTCTGACCCTTCATCAATGCTTGGAACATGATTACTTGGGTACTGCTCATAGCACCATGTGTGTATAAAAAAGTTACCATGGCTACAAAAATAATATGTATCAAGTAATTGAATAAGCAGAAATATGAATGTATTAAATAAATGTACAACTCCCAGTAAAGGATTTGAGCAAGAATCACATAGAAGACTGTTTTTTTTCTGTAAGAGAAATAGGTGACAAGACACGTATCGCATTCTTGAGCCACATGCTGTATTGCTATAGTTAAGTAATTTTGTTTGCATAGATGAAAAAAATCAAGCTTCAGCCATGCTTTAAAATATTATTATTCTATGGATAAGTAATGTTGATGCAGGGTGTATAATGCAGACAGCAGATTCATGAACAAGTCTCTGAAGCTTTTATTTCATAATTGCCACCAATTGACACCAACACTGTATTGTTGTTGCCCTTGGAATACTTAATTTTCAGATGACTATTTAGTTTCAGAGTCTATGACGCTGCCTAAGACTGGTCTAGTTTTGACCCTTAGAAACATAGACCCTGGAATTTCTCCTCTTTGAATAAAGTACAGAGAACAAATACTTAAGACAAATTTCCATTTCACTCGTCTTTTGAAATCACTCAGGATTAAGAGCACTGCTGCCTGTTAGAAGGCATGGAATAAAATTAGCCTTTGAGAAAAGAAACACAAGCAAATGCTGTTGTTCTGTTTCTTTTTGTCACATACATATTCTTTTCTCTTCTTGCCTAGGCCCAGATAGTAAGTGAATATAAAGACGCATAAAGAATTGGTGAGACTGTTATCTGCGTCTTCACCCTGCACTATTTTTCTTCTCACTTTCTTAATTAGTTACAAAAGTCTGTATCCAGACTATTTTTAGTGCCTCAAACTATACAGAGCTTCCTTCATTTATCTTTTGATTATTCTACCGTTTGCCATCTCCCTTTGTAAGAAAACATGAGGACTGCAATTTTTGCTCCTTAATTAGCTCTCATTACTTCTACTTATGCTTTTGCTCAGTGTCCTAAATAATTCCTCTTGAACCTTGCTGCTTTCTCCCTTAAATATTTGCACAATTGACTCGTGTCTTGTTAGTCTTTTCTTAACTAAGTTAACTTTCAGTAACAATAAATCACTCCTGAGGAATCAATCATTCCCAAGTAACCCTACTGAGAAATATTCTTTGAACTTATATTCTAGTTAAAAAAAAAAAATCCTGAGAGAAATATTTTATTATCAAAGCCTTTTAAAGATGAACTACTTTTTTTCTGCACCATGACACCAGGATCTGGCCTTTCTCATTGGCAACCTCATGTCTCATCATTTGCTTGTTTTATCTTCACATTACTGTGGGATATAGATCTCTACCTCTCTGAGGAAATACTTTTCATTTGTCCAAGCTGGTTGTAAGATCCTGGAAATTGCTTTTATTCTCTTGATCTTGCTCTGCCTCCACTATTATTTTTAATGTCTTCTTCATTTGCAACCAGTGGCAAATTTAATTTTATGTTCACTTTCATCTCCCAGATCACCCATATTATTAAACACAGCTAACTGTTTGTTGTTGGGTTTTTTCCCTTATTCAACACATATCAACTATGTGGGGAATTACTTATTTAAAAATGAGCAGTTAGAATTTAGAGCTGAAGCAGTACTGTGACTGTGACAGATTAAAGGGTTTAACAAGAAATAATAACACAACTTTCTGTACAACATATTTGTCAAACACCTTTCATAACAAATATGTTTGAATCCAACAGTAATCCCTGTGCCACAAGAACAGACCTCATCTCTTTCCAATTTAAACTACTGCTGAGTAGTAGCACTCTTTATTTAGAGGTGTTCAGCTAATTTCCAGTTCAAAAAAGAATATAGTCTATATAACCTATTTTCCTTTTATTTTAGAAGTAAAAGCATTTTCTATGAATATAAAATTAAAATTCTTTATAAGCTAGAATTAGTACAAGAACTTTCTTCCCAAGGTTTTTCATTTTATTTTATTTTCCTGTGACAGTCTGGGGAGAACTTCATCTGAATGTGTTACCTCCCTCAGCAGCCATGCTGCTGGTTTCATTCCATCACTGGTACTCTCTGGATAACTTTTGTTCAGCTCAAAGAGATTTTTTTTTCCGCTTGTTTTCCATCCCTGGATGACCAGACTTGCCTACCTATGCAACTTCATTCCTATTCCTGTTGACTGATCAATGGGTTGCAGTAAGGAAAGCAGTATACATTAATAACATTATGAAAGGATAATGTGTTTTTTATTTAGCTGGCAGGCATTGCAATGTTGGCAGGTAGTATCTATTTTCCATTTAAATCTATATAATGATAAAGTGTAAAAGTTAATGAGCCCAGGAGAGGAACAATAGGAAGGAACTAAGACTGAACAAAAATCTCCAACCCTTACTCAATCAAGCCTGAGACAAAATTCAGCAAAGGCAGTAGAGAATCCACCTCTATTGTATATGAGAACATCCATACAGTCCTGTACCTGCAGGTTTAGATTTCATCCATTTGGTTCTGGGAAGGCTTGGTTCTGGCCTTTCTTCCCAACACATTTAAGTCATCACATCTCACAAACATTTTTGGAAGCAATTTGTACTCGGATGGCGTAGGACATGAAATGGAAAGAGGCTGGATGTCTGTAAGCCTAGAGCTGATTACTAATTCGTCACCCACATATCAGCTATCCCACAATCATTAATCACCAAGAGTGGTACATGACAGCTTCAGAGTTTTTATAAAAAGAAAGCTGGAAGTAGCTTTGCAAGGAACTGTAGGAGTTTATTTTTCCTTCAGCAAATTTCCTCCCTGTAAAATTGGTTCTGGATTCACCACCCACGCATGCTTTCCTGAATTCTAGTAACATTTTACATTTTTTGGCATGAAGTTGAGGATAAGTTGGCTTTGTTTCTCCTCCCCTGTACCCCTTAGGAGTTACTCTGTCCACAAGAAGAAATGGGCAAAATGTTTAGCAGTGAGGATTGAAAGTTTAGCTGCTTATCTAGGAAAACAGGGCATGCCTGAAGTCATGGCAATGAAGTCAGCAGAAAAAGCAGACTTTCTCCTGAGCCAATGCTGAACCACTGTTCCCTTCTGCTTCCCTGTTTAAGCACGAGAGGAAATGTGTTAGCCAACCTTTTCTGGACTGGCTATTTGTGTTGCCTCTGGTGTTTTTTTTGAGTGAGCAAGCCCAGCAGTGCATCAGTAGGTAGCCTGGCTGTTTCTGCCTGTGTGGAACTAAGCTAGCCCATAGTCTGCCTTGTATGAGACCTGGTAGGGTCTTGATAATCCCCATTTTCTGTGTTGGTTAATAGAGGGGAACAGAACTGAACTTGAACATTTCAAGTTCAGAACCTACATGTCTTTCAATTTTCATAAATCCATCTCCACCTCTTCTGCACTGATTACACAGAATTACACAGAATTAACAGGGTTGGAAAAGACAGTAGAGATCATCAAGTCCAACCTTTTACCTAACTTAATAATCTATCCAACACCAATCCATCATCTAAACCACCTAAACGATCTAAATCATGTCACTAAGTTCATCATCCAACCTATCCTTAAACACATCCAGGGATGGGGACTCCAGCACCTCTCTAGGAGGCCCATTCCAATGGGAAATCACTCTCTCTGTGAAAGTTTCTCCTAATATCCAATCTAAACCTCCCTTGACTCAGCCTAAGGCTATGTCCTCTAGTCCTGTCACTGGGAGCCTGAGAGAAGAGACCGACCCCCAGCTGACTACAACCTCCTTTCAGGTAGGTATACACAGCAATAAGGTCACCCCTGAGCCTCCTCTTCTCCAGGCTGAACAACCCCAGTTCCCTCAGCTGCTCCTCATAGGGCTTGTACTCCAGCCCCTTCACCATCCTCGTTGCCCTTCTCTGGACACATTCCAGCAACTCAATATCCTTCTTAAACTGAGGGGCCCAGAACTGGACACAGTACTCGAGCTTTGGCCTAACCAGTGCCAAGTACAAGGGAAGAATAATTTCCCTGGTCCTACTGGCAACACTATTCCTGATGCAGGCCAGGATGCCATTGGCCTTCTTGGCCACCTGGGCACACTGCTGGCTCATATTCAGCTTCCTATCAACCAGCACTCCCAAGTCCCTCTCTGCCTGGGCATCCTCCAGCCACACCGACCCCAGCCTGTAACTCTGCATGGGGTTATTGTGGCCAAATTGTAAAACCTGGCACTTAAGAGTTATTAAACCTCATACTATTGGACTCAGCCCATCTCTCCAGCCTGTCAAGGTCTCTCTGCAGAGCCCTCCTACCCTCTGACAGATCGACACTCATTCCAAGCTTGGTCTCATCTGCAAACTTACTAATAATTGATTCCATCCCCTTGTCCAGATCATCCATAAAGATATTGAACAAAACCAGCCTCAATGCTGAACCCTGGGGGGACCCCACTGGTGACCGGCCTCCAACTGGACATGACACCATTCACCACAACTCTCTGAGCTCAGCCATCCAGCCAATTCTTAACCCAGGACAGAGTAAACCTGTCTAAGCCACAATCCACCAGTATCAAAGACTTTGCTAAAAGCAAGGTACACCACATCCACAAGTTTCTCTTCATCGATCAGATGAGTTACCTGATCATAAAAGGAAACTAGATTGGTTAAGCAGGATCTTTCCCTCCTGAATCCATCCTGACTAGATCTGATCTCCTTATTATCCTGTAGATGCAGCACGATTTCCCTTAAGATGATTCATTCCATAATTTCCCCTGGTACCAAGGTCAGGCTGACAGGTCTGTACTTCTCTGGATCCTCCTTCTTGCCCTTCTTATAGATGGGTGCCACATTAGCCAACTTCCAATCATCTGGAACCTCTCCAATAAGCCAAGACTGTTGAAAGATGATTGAAAGAGGCTTAGCAAGTACATCTGCCAGCTCTCTCAGCACCCTAGGGTGAATCCCATCAGGTCCCATAGACTTATGAGGATCTAGGTGGGTCAGTAGGTCTCTAACATCTTCCACCTGGATCATAGGGGGACTACACTGTTTCCTATCAGTATCAACTAGTTTAAGCAAGCACTTGTCCTATAGACCATCAGTTTTACTATTAAAAACAGAGGCAAAGAAGGTATTGAGTACCTCTGTCTTTTCCTCATCTTCAATAACTATATTCCCTTCCTTATTTAATAAATCTACAAGCCTATGTTTTTAAGGTAAACTAACATCCCTCCTGTGCTCCTGTTCTTGCCTACTGCTGTTTTTCTGGGTATTGTGCTGCCACAACTGGACTGTTTTTGCTCTTGGTTAAAAATCTCTTCAGATGCAAAAACAAACCTCCCCTGGGCCCCTGTATATTCCTCCTAAGACCACTTAGTGCACTTTGCTGGATACTGCTCTACTGTGTTTGTAGAATAAACCTTCCCTATCTCATCCCACCAGCTGCCGCGTTCTCCATGACTCCAGAGGCAAGCTCTTCAGGTCTCTATGGTTTTTACTCCTACAGTCCTTTTATCTCAGCCTCACTTTATTAAGACAATAATGCCTATATTCCCTATGAATAAAGTGCCCAGTGTTGCATCATCTGCATTTTAGTGTAGCAAGCAATGCCCCAAGAGATTGATTTACAGTTGTGTGATAGGCATGTTTGGAAAATTGCATTTGATTGCCATCATGACTTATGTATGTTTAAAAATTGGATTTAAAGTTTTTTTCCTCTGAAGTCATGGTGCTGCCACTTAAATCACAAGTGGAAGAAGTGAGCCATCTGACTTACAGGATCTCAGAGTTCAAATGAAACTAAGAATTGCTGAGGGAAATCTTGAGACTGAAACATTTTCAGTATCTTATAAATATCTGTTTAACAGAACTTGTCTTCATTGTGCACCCACAGTCTTAAACTGTAGGCAAACATTAACAACCAGTCTTAACATCTCTATGTTCAAACAGTTTCCTTGGCTGCAAGTATTTTCTCAGTGAAAATATATCTTTATCTTTATAGAAGGTTTGATTAGATTAATGGTCCTTTCCAGTCACAAAATCTATAAGGCTTTTCTTCTCTGTTATTTGTCTTTGAAGAAATTTTGATAGAGTTTTCTTCAAGCAGGACTGGCTTTCCTGCTATGTGACCAAAATGTTGCAGTGGTAAGCGAGAGAAGATTCTGACCCAGGATGCAGCTGACCCAGAGATGACTGACTTGTACATCTGCAGCAAATCTAGCACATGTGGATGCACTAGATCAGAAGGGCCTGCACTGTGGAGTCCATGCATGTATCCATGTTAGACAGTCCTCTAACAGGTCTGCACCAGAGCAGTGCTCTCCACTTGTTGCCTGCAGGCACCATAAGAAAATTGACACAAACACGCAGTTTGCAGAGGTGAAGGAAGAACAGCTTTACTGATGTCCGCTATCCAAAGAGAAAAAGAATAACAATCTTGTCATATTTTTAACTTTCTTAGTACTCAGCCATCATACTATCCAACTAAAGTCCATCTTACTATTATATCCCTTAAGCATCCAACAAGGATGCCCTTTATTACTTGTCCTCACTCAGGTCCTGCCTCTGGTAGACCTGAGAAGCCTAACTGTTTTGTCTTACTACCCCTCTTATCTACACAGAGAAATGCTAACATTTCGAACACAGGCCTTTCTGGGCCTTTAATATTTCAAGCTATCCAGCTACTAGCTAAAGTGAATCTCCAAAATATTAAGCATACCCCTTAAGGCATCATACTGCTATAGAAGTTTTTCTTTATGACATCCCAAAGCAGTGGGGAAATTTCCTTCAGGAAAAAATAATGCAAAGCATTACAGCCTTTTGGCTTCCTCCTTTAAAGAACTGGTATGACATCTGACAATGGCTACAAACACCAGCTCCTTAGGGAGTTCTGTGTGCGTTGTATATCAATGTAGAATTTGCACAGCAGGATCTAGATCTCCTATTAAATCCCCTAGAAGTAAACGCATATAAATACTAAATAAAATTAATTTACATGAATTAAAAGTCTTTGTCATAATTTCTGCCTCTTCTGCAAAGCTACATTCGGGATTAATTTGACCTACTACAATTACATTCACATCTGAACACACCATAAAATCTCTTTACAGAGATAAATCGAATAGAGAAGAACAGCATAAAGATTATTTACTATAAATTATGAAATAAAACAAGATAGCAAAGTAATCTCTGCACAGATGAACCACTAAAATATAATTAGTGAGATTCTGCAAAAGACTGAATATACTTGAAATAGCTCTAACATGTCTTGAATAAGATATGATCTTGGCATACTTTTAAAATCCCTGTTCAGTGCAACCAAAAAAGGAAAGGCAAAAAGGCAGGACAAGGGAAAAGACAACATGTCAGAAAGATAGATCTATATGACTTGAAAGCTGAGAAAATTACTAAAGGGATAAAAACCCCTTTCTATTATAGGTTACTAGTCAAAAGGCAGTCCAGTATCACAGTATCCCAAAGCTCTACTATTTCATATTTCAGATCAGATGATGAAGAATGGATGGCCAGATGGAAGGAAGGAATTGGAAGCTCAGGATTTAAAAACATGATTTCGTAAGTTAGGCTGCCAAAACAATGACCTTATTTTCAAGTCATGAATCATTGCCAATCTTACTGAATGGGACTCCTACCACTTCTCTGCAAACTCACTAAAGTGAATTTAAGTTGCTTACTTTCAAAAGCAGACAATAACTTAAAGTTGTATTGTTCTGTTCCATAAAATGAAGAGAACTGAACCCTGGATTTTGTGATGGCTCTATAGAGCTATCTATGCAGTAATTTATTTCAATTAAATTAAATGGCTGGATTTTCCTAAGAACACGGTTAGGAGCCTGCACACTTAAAATTATGGAAATAAGGAGAAAGACTAATTCCAACACCTGTAACTCTGTATGCATCTCCACATCATTTGCTTTAACTCTCAATGACATATGCCCCTTCCACCCACTAGAACTTTACCACAAGTTTATCAAAGTGACTTACACTTAAAAAGCACAATAGAAAAAATAAAAAGGGTCTTATGATACATCCTCAAGGTAAAGTTTGTATAAATTGGGCTTGTCAGCAGAGGTTGATCTAACCTGTCAAGGTGGCATACAGGAAAAAGAAAGCAAGTCCCAGGACAGAGATGTATTGAATGTTATAGACCAAAATGAACATGCTTGAATTGCAAATCAGAAGCCAGAGCAGCCAACAGTCAGAGCTACATAAGCCTCATGTGTCTCATACAACTAATAAAACATTCGCCCTTATTACTAGTTCTCATATAAACTCCTCAGTTTGGCCTGGTTTTTACAGAAAGCAACCCAGTTTGTGATGGAAGTGGCATCAGCGTATGCAATGAGAACTCACAACAGTTAATAAATGCTTTAATCCCCCAGCTAAACAAAGGTAGGATCTCTTGCCATAGCCACGACTCGAGATGGGAGCCACTGGGAATTCAGGACCACATCTAGGTGCTGAACTCATTACAGAACAGCTGACACACTCCTTCAGCCGAGAGATCTCACATGGCCCAGGCATATCTCTCAAGACACCAATTTCATCTGTCTTGTGCTGTGGGAGCACTGCCAGCTTCACCCTCCCATAGCCTGGCTGCAGGAATGCACAGCATTTACCTCCCAGCCTACTGGCAGAGACTGTGTTACAAAGCTGAGCATCACCCCACCAAATGCCATTGTTGCTTAAAATACACCACTGCTCCCTCTGCCAACCTCTGCTCTTTCATAGACTGGACTAGAAGGAAATGTACAGATAATCAATCCATAATGTCAGATGGACATGCTATAAAAAGTCTTGTCGCTGCACGATGACTTATATCTGACTGGCATCAAAATATGCCAGCTGAGAAGACCAAAACAGCATCAAAACTGCTTTTCCTGGAAAAGGCTATTACCAACCATTAAGTAAACCCAGTTTCTGTGTCTCTCCCACACCTGTAACCTTACTGAGTGAGCTCAAAGGGAAAAAACCAATTGTTAAATGATGACAGAACAGCATTGCCATTACTTTGAGCTAAAATTAGTTATGCCAAAAAGAGTGTTTGAAGATTAATGTTTTCACAGCACTCTGCAAATACAAGGATTTATGAACTATACATCATGATAAAAGTACTCACGATGTTCCTCATGTGTTTCAACATTATTGTCAGGCGTGTGTTCTCGTAGGATATGACTAATTGTACTCCAGGCTTATGGTGAGTTGATTGAGGACCTGAAAAAGGCCAGGAAGTTTGATTTTTTAGTTAACACCTCAGAGGAAGTAGATCTGTAAAACACTGAATTACACATGAAGTAATATATGAAAAAAACCTACTCCGTGCTTACATCAGGGATGAATTTAAGACATGGATAAGGAGTGTGATGGAAGAAAGTGGTCTGACATGCAGTGTTCATTTTCTTTCCTGTTTATGAACTGACAGTGAGATTTTTGTTTTCTAATAGCCGTCAATCTGAAATTCAGTGGGAAATTTATGTTTGAGTGACAAATAATTGGGGTGGTTTTTTCGGCAGTCATTGATGACACTATTCACTATTGATGCCATTGTCTTGTCTAGTTAAAAACACTGTATTTTTTTTCCCAGTTCCCAACAGAGAGGAAAAAAAAAAGAAAAAAGGAAAAAAGAGCAAGTTTCCTGCCTAGTTCCTAAACAAACTAAAGAAACAACATCTAAATCTATCATATATAAATTCTCCCTTCCTCTTTCTGTCCTTTTACTGTTCCAGGCTAGTTTTTATGCAACCCATTGCTTTCATGGATTTTTTTACTAAGATGCACCTAAAGAGTGTGATTCTGCCTCCACTGAAAAAAACATTTTTCATTTTCCAGGCCAGAAAGATCAATCTCATAATGCAGAAGAAATGACTAAGCATATCCTGTTCCATCTTTTTGCTGGAGGCACTGAGCCAGCTGTCTTCACTGCCAAAAAGGTGTGTCCTTGAACCTGGATAAGTAATGTGGTTTATCTGCTGTGCAGAGACAGTAAAAATACAGAGAAAATACAGATACCTTTAACCACAGTAAGCCAGGTAATGGTGAACACAAGCTATCCTTGGTAGCTATCTGACCTTCTCATTTTGCAGTGTTTCACCAAAAAAGGGTGGACATGAGCCATTTTGTACCACCTGCACAATCAAAGATAGTCCAGATAATGCCTGTGCAAAGTAGCCTAGTTCAACTTAGGCAAACAGGGCTTCATTTAATTAGACCAAAGCTGTATTACAACCAGTATTATGTATTTACTGTACTTGATGTAGCTGTTTGAAAAAGGCTTTTGAAAGGGGGTGTAAGAGAGCAACCCACTTACCTGAGTTAAAATTCAATTTTCCTCAAAGCCGTTTCAGGAAGGGGGGTTGCCCCGGCCGGGACCGGGGTGGAGGGCTGCGGGGACAGGGGGGCCCTTGCTCCAGCTGCTCTCCCTGTGCCCACAGGGGCCAGGACGGAGTGGGGCCTGCGCCAGTCCCGTTGCCCTCGGGGCTGGGGCTGGGTGGAGGCTCCGCGCCCTCCAGGCTCCCAGCAGTGGGGGGCGCCGGAGCGGGGACAGGACCGGGGCCAGGGCCGGACAGCGGCTCCCCACCTCCGCCGCTCCCGGGAACACGGGGGGCCATCTTGTGCAGTGTGTGTGGTCCCCCAGTCCCAGCTCAGGGGGCACAGGCGGCAGCCCCGCCACCAGCCCAGCCAGGACAGCCCCAGTCCTGCTTCGTCACCCTCCCCCTGCCTCCACTG